>JAVJIF010007078.1:0-107826 GCA_038442645.1 Agave tequilana
GAGAGCTCGCGATGGAAGCTTTACGTGTGGTAGTGAAGTGAACAAACGGTATTCTTCTCTTGCTTATAAACTTAGTGAATCAAGTGAAAAAGAAACTAAAAGAAGATGGATATGTTCATGGTGGAAAAGTCGTGGGAAAAGAAATCAAGAAGTGGATGTGGTATTCACAAGAAAAGGAAAGAAAACTTAAAGAAAGAATAGATCCATGACTAGCTTACCTTGCTAGCTTACCAAGACTTACTAGACTCCTTGATAGCGAATGCGTGCCTAATGTTGTCACTCCATTAGCGTAGGATTCGTCTAGCGTGTTGACCTAATTACTTTCTCACTTGCAAGACGGTGGTTTAACCGTCGGAGAAGAGAAGATCATACAACTTGCAAGATTAAAAAGGCAATCACCCATGAGTTAGTGAAGTGGCAAGACTAGTGGTAACCTAGTACATGGAGAAGGAATTAGTTACAACAAGCCATAAGAGAAATACAAGAAAGCATTAAGTAAAACAAAGCTTGAATTAAATTGCAAGAATTAAACAAAGCAAGTAATAAAGCAAGTAAACTAGAATCAAGCTCAAGTAGAGAAGTAGAGAATGGATCAATCCTTGTATAGCTCCAAGTGTCACTTCTTGATGATACAAGCTCTCTCTCTCTTACAACTCTCTCTTGCAATGAAATCTAGGGAGGAGAAGATCATAGAGAGCTAAAAAATCCTAAACAAAACCTAGCAAAATTACAAACTATTCACTAATCTCTCTCTCTTCTCTGATCAGTCTCAGCTCGCAGGTGAAGGTCCAGTATTTATAGCAGAAATGAGAAGCTTCGAGATCAAAGTTTGTTGCCACAAAACGGGGCTCAACGGCCAGGATCTTGCCGCGCCCACTTGCGTTCCCGCGGCCTAACTGAAGCCGTTCAGCAACAACTTTCTGTTGCTGGCTGTTACGAGTTAGTTTGGCCACGTGGACCTTCTGGAATCTTCGTTGTTGCGCGGATCTCTCTGGATCTGGATTTGAATTTGGCTTTATCCTTTAAGCTTGGATTAATCACTTAATTAGTGTTAATTAAGTGATTATTTGGATATCTCCATTAAGTGTGTACCTGCAAATATGTAGAGAAGAGGAGTAAAAATCACATATTTATTTGTAATATGCATGGAGTTATGATGTAAAATATGCAATATGTGTACTAATCACACATCTCTGATCAGCAACTGGGAGAATTTACAAGCTCTAAACTCTGAGACCTGGACTTGAGAATTCATGAGAGTCAGAACTTCCCAAGGAGCGGTGATGCGACTGCCAAATGGCGTGCAGAGATACGCACACATGTATCGATAAATCTGAATCATAAACATCCATTGAAAATCGTGTCGTGGGCACAGGAATACAGGAGCAAGTAGATATATAGCAAGTGATATCAAGCAGGGGATACTCATGCTATAATAAGATACGGGCAGGAGACCGGTGGAATAGAACACAAGTGGTAAAGCAGGATGTAAGCAGCTATAATATAATAATGGTCATAAATTGGAAATCCGATGTAAAACCCGATGAAAGCAAACTGAACAAAGCATACAACAGATACATAGTTGGCATCTTTTATTATTATTATTACTCGTCCTACCCAGACGTTTAGATATGTAAACTAGCATCCCACACACATATATCCAAAATCTGAGTAAAGTAAGGTTGTTATTAGAAATCAATGGGGGTATCAACGAACAGTGTTTACAATGGATTCTATACATGCCCGGGAATACGGTCCTGGGCGTTCAATTGCTGGTGCATGGAACTGGCCGCAAGGCCTATAGGAGAGTCTTATAGGATGTCCTTTCAAGATGGAACCAAGAAGGAGGGAGCCAGCGCTCCCCTCGATCACCTGGAGGCCCTCAGGTCAGATCAGAAGTTTTAGTTACATAACATACCTAATACCACTGTAAAAACGAACATATATTGATATCCATAAGTTTTCCCCAACCCCGTGTAAGCTGACTCTTTTTATAGTTTATTAGATAATTATTAGATTTCAGGAATGAGCAGGAATAAGCCAGGAAGATCAGGAGTACAGGTGTATCAGAAGTACAATTTGTACTGGAATATATCAAGATGTAAAAAAGATGTCAGGTCATGATTCCCGTTATTGTGATAATTATAAGAGTCAGGTACGTCATGCCAGATATCAGGTGATAGCATGACAGGAGGGTGATATTAGGCAGTTGACAAGTGATGGCATGGTATATGCAAGCACATCAAGCGATACAGGAAAATAGTACCGATATACGAGATTGGTACGAACACTGGAAAATCATGCAGTTTCAGGAAAAATAGTATAAGTAAGATTTCAAACTCTTCACAACCATTAATAAAATAATAGATAAGCTAGTGAGCAGGTAATAAGTAAGAAAGCGAACACCCAAGTGGAGTTAAGCGAGCTGGAGGTATGAACAGCAAACAGTGTTTAACACTAGAGCGTTTGATCGAGCTACTGGAATGGCTCGGCTTAGAGGGCAACTCTAAAATTTGACAGAGTTTCACCTAGACGAATCTAGTGGTAAGCGCTGAGCGCTAAGCATGCCTACCAGGCGGAGCTGAGTGACCTGACGGTCTAAGAACACTTCTCTTTCGAGGCAGTGGGCGAGAGCCCGGAGGTTAAAGTACGCTCGGGGTCTAAGCGCACTCTCAGTAGCTACCACGAAACCCATAAGAATGCAGGCCTAGAACCAATTGGGTAGCTAGCCCAGGAGTGTGCAGAAACCCAGAGTCGGTACGAGAGTACCTACACTGTTAGTACTACACGAGAATGCTATAGCGTGATAATATCTAATCTATCGTGGAGTAGAGAAGCCCAGATGCTGATAGGGCCTTAAGACCAAGTAGAGAGCCTGGAGGACAACGACCATGAAGGGTCGGCCAAGCGTGGTATAAAGCAGTAAAAAGAGTACATCGCAGGCATGGTATATATGCATGAAGTAAACTATCCTAGTACACGTATTCGTCATAGGCATATACATGCACAATCATGGGAACTCGACCACATCCAAATACAGGGACACTGCTCAATACAAAATATCTTCAAATATGAAATAAACTACACGTCGACCCGACGAAGCGGGGAAACCCAAATCAAGGCGAGGACACTCGCCTAATCTCTGAAAATGTCGTGAAATCCCGGAGTCAAAACATACGCGCACGCCACCAAAAAATGATAAAATATATTTTATTTTTAGTGAGAGAATAAGAGAGAGGAGAAAGAAGAGTGAGAAAGCAAGAGAAAGAAGGAAAGCTAGAGAGAGAAAGAAAGAGCTAGTGAGAGAAAGAGATCTAAAGAGAGAAATTTGATCGGGGCTGAACAAGTACTCGAAAAAGTGTATTTTATGAAACTAATGTAAAAGTGTGTGTGCTAATGTTCCCTCGATACTTCCGTTAAAGTATTGGCTCAACGGGTCGAATCCACAGGGACGGTAGGCGATAAAAACATTAACAGTTTTTATTCACGTCAGTTGTTAACAAGTCTTCTTTGTTAAAGAATTAGAAAAAGAAAAGAAAAAAAATCGAAAGTGATAGATGGAGGAAGGCGACGGAAACGGCGAAGAAAACAAAAGAGAAATGGCTGTGGAATTGGTGGAAGAAAACAAGAAAGTAGAAAATGAGAGATAAAAGAAAATGAAATAAGAAGAGGTTTTGGAGAAATGATAAAAGAGTTTGGAAATTGATTTTTAAAACAAGATAAAAGAAAACCAATTGCTACTAACTACTAATTGCTCCACTAACCATGCTAATCTCTTAGTGATAGTTGCCTCACATGGATCCATGGCCATCATTAATCCTTGGCTTCAAGAGACGATACAAAGCATGATAAATAAGATGGTTCTTCACATTCAAACAACACATCTATACCACATAACAAGTTGCAAGCTACTGTTAAATCATCAAAACTGGTTAGAGGTGAGCATGAAATAAAGAAGATATTGCAAGTTAGTAAGTTGTGGGTTAGGTGTTAGAAATGTTAGAATGTTAGAATCCATCATCATGATCCATCAATAGCTCTTGCAAGAGCAAGGCCTTATAGAGGCTACTAGATTCATGTGGATTATCAAGTAAGTGGTTAGATGGTTAGTGGTTAGTAGTTAGATTGTCATGAGAAGAAAAGTTAGCTAAGTATTATGTAGAAGATGGAGAAGATTATAATGGAGAAGAAAGGAGACACATTTACATAGATTGTCACCATCTATTACATCAATATCTCTCTATCTCTCTCTGAATCTCTCAGCCCTATTACAAGATCAAAAAACAAAATGAAAATATAAAATAAAAAGGGAAAAAAAATCCTAATCTACTACTAAAAGAGAGAACCTAGCATAAAAACAAAATCTGCTTGCGTTTCGGTCAAACCCTGCCTTATTTATAGACAAAAGGAGGTTCCAGAAGATGAGATAAGGCCACGCATCGAAAACGGACACGTGGCCCCACCATATTGCCTCGGAAACGTGGTTATTATCGCGTTTCCTTGGCAATACCAGGGACCTTGGTCCCTGATTTTGGTGCGGGGATGTGCGGCGCTTCGGGGACTTCTAGATATGCTCCGATTCGGGTATTTTCATCCATATATTCGGGTCTTAAAAATAGATCAAAACTTTGTCTCTTGTTTCAAAAAGTTTTTAAAGAAAGAGAAAATTCCTATAAAAAAGGGATGATTTTTAAAAGTATCTTAAAAGAAGTGAAAAAGAAAGAAAATCTAAAAACTCTATGTTAGTAAACTCTCCCCCACACTTATCTCATGCATTGTCCCCAATACATCGTTAATGTATGTATGTATGAAACAAATAGAGAGGGAAGGAAAAATCACCTCAAGATGGTGGTTCCAGTGATGGTCTGATTAGTCCACGAAATGCGGCCCAATCTAATTTGCGTGAAATTCGGAGAAACCCACCAGAGACCTCAATAATACAACCCGCTAGAATGAGGAATATATGTATGATTTTTATTAAAAATTTGACCCCATCTAATTTCTAAATTTTCAAAATAACTTCAGAGTCAATTTTATCAACACCCTTGTCCTAAAATGGACTATGGAAAGATGGAATATTTGATTTGGACTCAGAAAGCATAGGAACAACTACTGACTCAGAAAATTAACTTAAGTCAAGTAAAGGTTCAGGAGTCAAAATTGGTTCAGGAAGTCCAAATCAAGAAGTTGAAATTCTAATCCACATTCATTTTCGCACAATGGAATGTGACTCTCTGAGATTGGTGATTCAAGTTCAAGAATAAAAGGTATGGGAACAAAAACTGACTCTAAAATGTTACTCAATTTGGGTAACAAAACTGGAGTCAATATTGATTCAGGAATTTGAACTGGATCACAAATTTGAGGATCAAAGTCACAGTCCTTATTGAGTTTAATTTCATAAAAGTGAGAACTTGCCAATATGTCAATGAGACTTTCAGAAGTATGAAATTGGTCAAGTTCAATATGGAGATCATAAATGATTAGTGATTCAATTTCACAATAGACTGGCACAGGATCCAATACGGACTCGAGAAAAGGCCTGAAATAAGGTAAAAACACCTCAGTCATTATTGAATCAGGAAGTGAAATTGAATTACTAATTTGAGGTTCAGGATTATATTCATGCTCAAGTTCAATCTCAGAAAAAGGATAACTTGCCAAACTGTCAATGGGATTTTCAAAAGTCAGAGTTTGGTCAAGTTCAAATGGGTGGACTGAAATTGAATCTTGATTTCCAAAACAACATGATTATTTGGCTTTAAAAGAATGGTTAGTGACATCAGGAAGGGTCAAAGGATGAGAATGAAGAGTTTTGACCATTAAATCTATGTCATGATTATGAGCGATTTGAGCCTGAGTCATGGCTTCAAGTATCTTTTCATAGTCGATTGGTTCATCATTTTGTTGCGACTGGGCCTGAAAAGATGAAGATTTGTTTTAAAAATTGTGGTGAAATCGTGAGTCCATCAGATTTGATTGTTTTCGGACTCACGCATACTCATTTCCAAGATTGATGGTTTTCTATTTTGAACTGGTGGGACAAAGTATGAATCTTGGAAATAGTGTGGATTTGGGGAGACTAACATTTTCTGAAATTTTCGTTCGGCCTCCTCCATGGCTTCTATACACTTTTCTAGCTCGAATTTTTCTTCAATTGGTGGTTCTAGAAAAGGAGTATAGGAAGCGAAATCGGGAAATTAATATTGTGTAAATTGTGGACAAGGTGGATAAGGAGGTTGAAAATTTGACTCGGGGGAGGTGAATCCCAATTGACTCTGTGAATAGTTGAAATTATTTTAGAAATTATAGTCATAAGATTGGGGTATGGATTGTATTGATTCGGATAAGTCCAACCCGGTGCATTTGGTTAGTTCATATTGTGAAAATCGGGTTGGAATTATCCGAAACAAATGGAGTCGGTGTGAAATATGGATTCATATTAGGATTGAAAGAATTGTTATATTTGAATTCAATTTCACAAATAATCACAAAAAAAAGCAAACAACAAATAAAAAGAAAAGAAAAAAAATAAAAACCAAGCCTATATTAAGGTTGACCTAGACCTAGACGACTCCTAACTGGTCGATTACCCGGGGGAGGTTGTTGTATGAATCCGGCCACAAGCTAATCAGCCAGGTATGGGCAAAATACGATGGGAGGTATCCGTTCGTAAGCAACGGGACTTAATTACGCCAAAATACGGTATCTTCGAGGCGTAACCTCTTAATCCCTAACCTTAGACACCGATTTCACAAGAGTAAGATTCAAAACAAGTTTCACCCTCGGTCAATCTCTTAATGATTCCAAGATGTCCTTAGGATCAACGTCTATCAATTTTTATTAGGACTTGGGTTGTATGAGTGGGGAGGTGATTTTTGGGTTAAGGAAGGGTGATGAAATCCCCACCTTATTTGTATTGGGTTATGCCCTTAAATCCAATTCGTGTAAGTGTGCAATATAGACAAGAATATAATACAAAGCGATAAATCACCTATGTGTTTGACCTATGCTATATGCAATGCCATATGTACACCTCAATTCAGATCACAACAGCAGAATAAAATACAGTATATTGGAATAGAAATTTGACACGTGCCTAAATGCAAATGTCTAAACCGTTTTAAAGCATCCAAATACTATATTTTAGTTCTTTAAATTATTGCAGTGTGTAGGCAATCAAAGCAGGAAAGTAGCAGTACAAACCCACTAGCTATTACAATATGCACATCCCAGCAAAATAAAAAAAAATTTAGCTACAAAACTGTCGCGGAACCGCGGCTATAGTCGCGTTTGTGCTGCCTTTCTTTAGAAGCTGGGTCCCTGCTTTCAAGATCAGCGAGGTACAATGCTAATGGGTGTTCTGCAATATTAAGTTCTTGTAAACTTTGACCTGCACACCAAAATAGAGAAGAAAATGTTAACAAAAACATGAAATCAAAACCATTCCCATCTCCGGCAACGGCGCCAAAAATTTGATCGGGGCTGAACAAGCACTCGAAAAAGTGTATTTTATGAAATCAAGGTAAAAGTGTGTGTGCTATTGTTCCCTCGATACTTTCGTTATAGCATTGGCTCAACGGGTCGAATCCACAGGGACGGGAGGCGATAGAAGCATTAACAGTTTTATTCACGTCGGTTGTTAACAAGTCTTCTTTGTTAAAGAATTAGAAAAGGAAAAGTAAAGAAATCCGGAAGTGATATATAGAGGAAGGCGATGGAAACGGCGAAGAAAATAAAAGAGAAGTGGTTGTGGAATCGGTGGAAGAAAACAAGAAAGTAGAAAATGGGAGATAAAAGAAAATGAAATAAGAAGAGGTTTTGGAAAAATGATAAAAGAGTTTGGAAATTGATTTTTAAAATAAGATAAAAGAAAACTCATGACTACTAACTACTAATTACTCCACTAATCATACTAACCTCTTAATGATAGTTGCCTCACATGGATCTTTGGTCATCATTAATCCTTAGCTTCAAGAGACGATGCAAAGCATGACTAATAAGATGGTTCTTCACATTCAAACAATACATCCATACCACATAACAAGTTACAAGCTACTGTTAAATCATCAAAACCGATTAGAGGTGAGTATGAAATAAAGAAGACATTGCAAGTTAGCTAGTTAGTGGGTTAGGTGTTAGAAATGTTAGAATCCATCATCATGAGCCATCATTGGCTCTTGTAAGAGCAAGGCCTTGTAGAGCTACTAAATTCATGTGGATTATCAAGTTAGTTGTTAGATGGTTAGTGGTTAGTAGTTAGATTGCCATGAGAAGAAAAGTTAGCTAAGCATTGATAGGTAGTAAAAAGTGCATATTTATCAATACATTTACTATCACATTTTCATATTTATTTCTATAATTATGCACACTTACTAATGTTTTATTATTTATTGTGTCCAGGCCTTGAGTAATAAAAAATAAAGAAATAAAAGCCCAAAAGAAGCCCAAAAGCCCATGTCCAAGCCCATGTCCAAGCCCAAGTGCAAAAGTGCAATTAACAAATGTCAAAGTGGCAATTACAAAGTGCAAAAGTTGCAAATGCTAAAAAGAGGGAAGGGATAGACTTCTATTCAATCCTAAATGCTCGCAGGATGAGGATAAATAGAGTGCAAGGATGAAATTCGTTTTGGAAGAGATTTGTATTTAGGGTAACTTGCTTCCCAAGTTATCCCGAATTTTCAAATTGAAGAGTCGAGATTCCAGATCTAAACAGATAAGCCCAGATGAACGGACCAGAGGAGACCACGCGCGAAAGCGCCTGGCCAGAAGGCAATATTTGGCCGCGGAAACGCGGCAAAAGCCGCGTTTCCGCGGCAATCCAGATGATTCTGGATACCGACTTTTGTGGGAGAGTTGTATTGGGACTCTATATCTTTCAGCTCCTATAAATACCCCTGCAGAGCAACAGAGAAGGGCGTACAGTCCAGAACAGAGCAGGACAGAAACAAATCTAGGGTTTTTCTTAGGCTAGTTTGTAGATTAGGTTTTTTATTTTCTTTTTTGTAATTTTTAATTTTTTATAACTGAGAGGAGAGGTTACTTTCATGGAGGAAGGAGATCAAACTTGTACTGAAAGTGACATAGGTGTAAGTAATCTTTTCTTCCATTGTTAATTGAATCAAATCAAAGTTTGCTTTTTTTTTTTATATTCTTGTTTCATTTTTGTTTCCTCTTTTGTGTTTGTGGATCCATGTGAAAACAAGAGCTTCGAAGGTGCCTTCTCCTTGCAAGTGCCGTTGATGGTTTATGGTGATGAAGATCTATTTCCATAGTAGCATAGTTTGCCCTTTTTATTTCGTAGAATAGATCAGGAGTAGGGAAGATCTCATATTCCATGCTTCGTTCGCCTTCAAAGAAAGGTACGTCATTGACACGGTTCCAAGGTAAGCAGACGCCGAAGAGGTAAGTAAGTTTTTAGTTTTTAGTTTTCTTTCTTTTATTTTTAGTGTAAATCACCAAATTCCCAATCTTTTTCACACTTCTTCAATTTCATTGTAAATATCACTTCTATTTCTCCATCTTTTTAATCTACCATCTTCTTTCTAATTCAAACACTTTAGAGAACTTACTAAAAAAGCTTCCATCGCTAGTCCCTCCCTGTGGATCACGACCCGCATAGCCACTTGCTATAGCGGTAGAATTGAGTACCTTGCACATCCTATTCTTAAATCTGAAATACTATATTTTGTGTGCAGGTAAAAACTCAATCAAAATTTTGGCGCCGTTGCTGGGGAGGGACGGTAAGTATTCTCTAAAAAAAAAACTAATTCTTTTATTCTTTCTGTTTGCAGGTTCAGAGAACAGGAAAAATAACAGCAGAAAAGGACATATAACAACTCTGAGCCTCTGCCCTCGAAGGCAGAGCAGCAGAGGCTACTATAGAGCCGTGTTTGCGCGGCAATAGCCGCGTTTCCGCGGCCTGAGTAGTTCACTACTCATTCAGTTTTCTGCAGGTTGCTGCAAATTGCAATATTTGTTTACTGCTCTGTTAACGTTTCTCTGTGATCACCCTGCACACTGCTAATTAATTAACAGTAACCTATTTGTTGAAAAAATAAAAAAAATTAGACTCTTGCATATAGGCACGTGTCTATTTAATTTTTTTTAATTTCTATTGAAGAGTGCTGGAGATAAGGTACGTTCGCATTGCATATAGACTAGGAAGCACCCTTGGCTGATTTTCTGCTTTGAGTGAATATTTGTCTATTGCTTTACACGTGCACTAAATTGACTTAAGGGCTTGTCCTATAAATAAGATAAGGTGGGGATTTCATCACCCTTCCTTGGCCCACAAACAATCTCCTCACTCACTAACCCAAGCTTAACTAAAAATGAGTAGACGTTGGCCCTACATCTCGGACTCAATTAGGAGATTATCCTAAGGGGAACGGTGTTGGAATTTGACTCCTGCTAAATCAGTGTCTAGGAAGGGGATTGAGGGCCGAAAGCTCGAAGATTGGTGGTTATTTAATTAAGGAACGTCTTTGACGGAAAACCTCCCACCAATCTTGCCCTGACCTGGCTGATTAACTTGTGGTCAAAGTCTGCACCCTACCTCCCGCGGACAGTCTAACCAGTTAGGAGTCGTCTAGGTCATAGGTCTACCCTAACTTAGGTTAGAATTTTTTTTTTGCTTATTTGTTTGTTTTCATTTTCTTTCTCTTTGTTTGTGTTTGTGTGATATGGCCTATAACAACATTTTTTTCAATTTTAATGAGAATCCATATTACACACCAACCTCTTTTTCGGATATTACCAACCCGGCATATCATAACTTTGACCAACCTAGTGTGCCAGAATGGCCTTATCCGAATGAATATAACCCATGCCCCCCATTTTATGACCATAATTTTCACAACGATTTCAACTCTTCACAGAGTCCATGGGGATTCACCTCCCCCGAGTCTAATTTTCAACCAACTTGTCCTCCGTATCCACCTTGTCCACAATATTTTCAAGATTCATACTCAGATCTACCAATTCAGAATAGAAAACATCTATCTTGGAAATAATGAGTGTGCATGAGTCCAAGCAACAATCACCATCAATCTTAGACTTGATGATGCGTGAGTCCAAGTAACAATCACAGAATTTGACCGACTCACAATTCCATCACGAGTGTCATAACAACACTTCATCTTTTCAAGTCCAATCACAACAAAATAATTCACCAATCGACTATGAAAAGATGCTTGAAGCCATGACTCAGGCTAAATTAGCTCGTGATCATGAAATAGATGGTTCAAACTTTACGTTCTCACCGTTCGGCCATTTCTGATGTCGCTAGCCATTCTCTTAGAGCCGAAGAGTCACGTTGCTTTGGAAAACAAGATTCTATTTCAGTACAATCATTTGAACTTGCCCAAACTCCAAATTTTGGAAATGACATTGACAGTTTGGCAAGTTATTCCTTTCCTGAAATTGAACTTGAAAATGAATATGATCATGAACCTACACTTAGTGATTCAATTTTACTTCCTGATTCAATAATGACTCCGGTGTCTCTACCTGATTTCAATCATTTTTCCGAGTCAACATTGGATCCTGTGCCAATTCATCATGAAATTGAATCACCCATTCTTGATGATCATATTGAACTTGAACAATTTTATAATTTTGAAAGTCCCATGGATAAATTGGCAAGTTCTCATTTTTATGACATTGAACTCAATGAGAAATGTGACCTAGATTCTCAAATCTGTGATCAAGTTCAAATTTCCGAATCAATATTGACTCCTATTTTGTTACCCGACTTGGTAATATTTTAGAGTCAGTTTTGATTCCCACACCTATCATTCCTGAACTTGAATCACCAATATTAAGTCACATTCCATTGTGGGAAAATGATTGTGGACTTGAGTTTCAACTTCTTGACTTGGACCCACTTCTTGAACCAAGGTCGACTCCTGAACCCTTACTTGATTTAAGTTACTTTCCTGAGTCGGTATTTGTTCCCGTACTTCTGACGTCCAAGTCAATCATTCCATCTTTTCACACACCATTTTGGGACAAGACGGTTGACACAATTGACTCTGAAAATAATCATGAAATTTGAAAATTTGATGGGGTGGAATTTTTAAAAAATGTTCATACAGACATCATTTTAGTGGGTTATACAAGAAAGATTTCTGGTGGGTTCCTCCGAATTCCATGAAAAGTAGATTGGGCCACATTTCGTGGACCAATTAGACCACCACCGGAACCACCATCTTGAGGTAACATCTGCCTTCCCTTTCTTCTGTTTCATGCATACATGCATTCATTCATACATTGAGGACAATGCATGAGATAAGTGTGGGGGGAGACTTTACTAACATACTAATATAGGTAGAAACTAACAAAATTTTCAAAAAAAAAATGAAAAAGGGACAATATTTTGACTTATCTTTTGAAAGAAATCTAAGTTAGTCTTAAGAATTAGGAAAATCATGATTAGGATTTCTAAAAACTTAGTCAAAATAAATAAATTGTTGAATTTTTAGGTATAGGAGGAAAAATTGAATAAGTAATTAGTCTTGATTTTTACCTTAATGAAATGTGCATACCTAATATATTTACATATCTAGGATTCTAAGACAAAGACTCTTGTGCCTTATAAAAATAAAATAAAATAAAAAATCACTACTTAAGCTGGATACATGTGCCTCAAGAAGCATAAGTATTCACGCCTAAAGGTGAGTTTATAAATAAGCGTCTTTAGTTTTGTGGCCTAGTTTACTCGAATTTGAGTCCGAGGGGTGTTTTCTCACCCGGTGCCCTAAAACCAACCAGTTTGGGAGCCACCGACTTTAAGTTCGCTACATGGGTGGATTAGAAAGCCTAAGAAAACTAAGAAATATTATATATGTATTAACACATCTAATAGTCAATTAGTTAGGTATGAGGGCCTCAAGAAGCCTTGATACTTACACGAAAGAAAATTAGATGAGTTATACATATTAAAAAAAAGAAAAAAATAATCATAATAATAATAAAGAGGCATGAGAGTCCAAGTTAAGGAATTTCCAATTCACAAGGGTGCATATGACTTTTGGTAACGAAAAAGACTATACAAAAATTCAATTTTGATCCTTACCTAAAATGGATAACAATTTACTTTATACAAGACTAAGTTTAAGAATGAATAAAAATGATAATCCTAAAACTTATAGATTACTTAGTCTCCTCAAACATATTTTAAATATTTTCCTTTTTATGGATTTTGTGGGTGTAATCCGCTGAAAACCCTCACGAGACAACACTCGTCCTCTAGGGTAACCTAGGGGTATAACGGCTTGTTGCACATACTAAGTGAAACCGTGATTCCTACGAAAGTGAGTTAGCTAGATTAGTTTTTCTTTTTCTTTTTGATTTTTACTCGAGGACGAGCAAAAAGATAAGTGTGGGGGTGTGATAGGTAGTAAAAAGTGCATATTTATCAATACATTTACTATCACATTTTCATATTTATTTCTATAATTATGCACACTTACTAATGTTTTATTATTTATTGTGTGCAGGCCTTGAGTAATAAAAAATAAAGAAATAAAAGCCCAAAGAAGCCCAAAAGCCCATGTCCAAGCCTAAGTGCAAAAGTGCAATTAACAAATGTCAAAGTGGAAATTACAAAGTGCAAAAGTTGCAAATGCTAAAAAGAGGGAAGGGATAGACTTCTATTCAACCCTAAATGCTCGCAGGATGAGGATAAATAGAGTGCAAGGATAAAATTCGTTTTGGAAGAGATTTAGATTTAGGGTAACTTGCTTCCCAAGTTATCCCGAATTTTCAAATTGAAGAGTCGAGATGCCAGATCTAAATAGATAAGCCCAGATGGACGGACCAGAGGAGGCCACGCGCGAAAGCACGTGGTCAGAAGGCAATACTTGGCCGTGGAAACGCGGCCAAAGCCGCGTTTCCGCGGCAATCCAGATGATTCTGGATACCGTCTTTCGTGGGAGAGTTGTATTGGGACTCTATGTCTTCCAGCTCCTATAAATATCTCTACAGAGCAAAGAGAAGGGCGTACAGTCCAGAACAGAGCAGGACAAACAAATCTAGGGTTTTTCTTAGGCTAGTTTGTAGATTAGGTTTTTTATTTTCTTTTTTGTAATTTTTAATTTTTTATAACTGAGAGGAGAGGATACTTTCATGGAGGAAGGAGATCAAACTTGTACTGAAGGTGACATAGGTGTAAGTAATCTTTTCTTCCATTGTTAATTGAATCAAATCAAAGTTTGCTTTTTTTTATATTCTTGTTTCGTTTTTGTTTCCTCTTTTGTGTTTGTGGATCCATGTGAAACCAAGAGCTTCGAAGGTGCCTTCTCCTTGCAAGTGCCGTTGATGGTTTATGGTGATGAAGATCTATTTCCATGGTAGCATAGTTTGCCCTTTTTATTTCGTAGTATAGATCGGGAGTAGGAAAGATCTCATATTACATGCTTCGTTCACCTTCAAAGAAAGGTACATCATTGACACGGTTCCAAGGTAAGCAGACGCCGAAGAGGTAAGTAAGTTTTTAGTTTTTAGTTTTCTTTCTTTTATTTTTAGTGTAAATCACCAAATTCCCAATCTTTTTCACACTTCTTCAATTTCATTGTAAATATCACTTCTATTTCTCCATATTCTTAATCTACCATCTTCTTCCTAATTCAAACACTTTAGAGAACTTACTAAAAAAGCTTCCTTCGCTAGTCCCTCCCTGTGGATCACGACCCGTATAGCCACTTGCTATAGCGGTAGAATTGAGTACCTTGCACATCCTATTCTTAAATCTGAAATACTATATTTTGTGTGCAGGTAAAAACTCAATCAAGCATCATGTAGGAGATGGAGAAGATTACTATGGAGAAGAAAGAAGACACCTTTACATACATTGTCACCATTTATTTCATCAATATTTCTTTATCTCTCTCTGAATCTCTCAGCCCTACTACAAGACCTAAAAAAAAATGAAAATACAAAATAAAAGAGAAAGAAAATCTTAATCTACTACTAGAAGAGAGAAACTGATTGTGAAAATTTTGACTAAGGGTTCATTAACTCTAACTCTTATGCCTTATTTATTTTTATATATATATATATATATATATATATATATATATATATATATATATATATTTGTGGTATTATTCCTTAGTTTTGTTAGGCTTTCTAATCTGCCCATGTAACGAGCCTTTAATCGATGACTCCCAAACTAAACGGTCTTAGGGCACCGGTGAGAAAACACCCCAAGGACTTAAGGACTCGAGCAAACAAGGCCACAAAACTAAGGGTTTTATTATATGGACCCCTTTTAGGCGTGAATACTTATGCTTTATTAGGCACAAATACCCAGCTTAATCAGAGGGTTAAATATTTTTTTTTTCTTTCAAACTTATCTAATCATCTTTCACATAAATCCTAAGGCTTGCTTAGGCCAAAGCACCTAGCTAATAATAATTAGATTTGTTTAATCTTTTTTTTTGTCTTTTTTTTTTCAAACTTATCTAATTATCTTTCGCATAAATACTAAGGCTTGCTTAGGCCAAAGCACCTAGCTAATCAATAATTAGATTTATTTATTTATTATTATTTTTATATATATATTTTATAAGGCATAAGAATCTTTGTTTTTGAACCCTAAGTGTGTAAGTGTATGAGGTGTGCATACTTCATCAAGGTAAAGATCAAGACTAAATTACTTTGACAAATTATCTTCCTAACCCTTAAAATCAAACAAATAATCTTATTTTGACCAAGTATAAGAATTCCTAATTTGGATTTTCCTATTCCTTAAAATTAACTTAATTTCTTACAAAAAATATGTCAAAATATTGTTTCCATTTTCCAAAAAGTTTTTAAAAGTAAAGAAAAATGTTAATTTTTTTATTTTAAAGAAAAAGAAAAATTATGTTAGACCCTCCCCCACACCTATCTCATGCATTGTCCTCAATGTATGAATTAATGCATAGATGCATGAAAAAGAAGAAAGGGAAGGAAAATGGTTACCTTAAGGTGGTGGTTCCGGTGGTGGTCTGATTGATCCACGAAACGCGGCCCAATCAACTTTTCTTGGGTTTCGGAGGAACCCACCAGAAATTTCTCTAATATAACACATTAAAAAGATGTATCCATAAATGATCTTTATTAAATATTTAACCCCATCTAATTTCCATATTTCATAACTAATTTCAGAGTCAAATTTGTCAACCACCTCGTCCCAGAATGGAGTATGAAATGATAGAACGGTTGACTTGGACTCAGGAAGGACAGGAACTAAAACCGACTCGGGAAGGTGACTTAAGTTAAGTAAAGGTTCAGGAGTCGAAATTGGTTCAAGAAGCGGGTCCAAGTCAAGAAGTTGAAACTCTAGTCCACATGTATTTTCTAACAATGGAATGTGACTTAATGTGGGTGATTCCAGTTCAGGAATGATAGGTGGAGAAATCAAAACTGACTCTAAAATATTACTCAAGTTTGGTAACACAACAGGAGTCAATATTGATTCAGAAAGTTAAACTGGATCACAGATTTGAGAATCTAGGTCACATATCTCATTGAGTTCAATATCAAAAATTGAAAACTTGCCAATTTGTCAATAGGATTTTCAAAATTGTATAATTGGTCAAGTTCAATATGATCCTCAAGAATGGATGATTCAATTTCATGATGAATTGGCACAGGATTCAATGTTGACTCGGAAAAAGATTAAAATCAAGTGAAGATACCGGAGTCATAATTGAACCAGGAAGTAGAATTGAATCACTAAGTTGGGGTTTAGGATCATATTCATTTTCAAGTTCTATTTCAGGAAACGGAAAACTTGCTAAACTGTCAATATTTTTTTCAAAATTTGGAGTTTGGGCAAGTTCAAGTGGTTGTTCTGAAATGGAACCTTGATTTCTAAGACTACATGACTCTTCGACTCTAACAGGATGGTTAGTGACATTAGAACTGGTCAAACGGTGAGAATGTAGAGATTCGACCATCATATCTATGTCACGATTTCTAGCATTTTGAGCATGAGTCATGGCTTCAAGCATCTTTTCATAATTGATGGGTTCATTGTTTTGATGAAAAGATGAAGAGTTGTCTTGGAAGTGTAGTGAATTGTGAGTCCATCAGATTTTGGGATTTGTGTTTGGACTCACGCATACTCATTTCTAAAATTGATGGTCTTCCATTTTGGACTGGTGGAACTGAGTATGACTCTTGGAAATATTGTGGACTAGGTGGAGAAGGAGGACAATTTGGTTGAAAATTGGACTCGGGGTAGGTGAATCCCCACTGACTCTGTGAAGAGTTGAAATCGTTATAGAAATTATAGTCATACGATGGGGGACATGGGTTATATTGATTCGGATAAGACCAATCCGGCACACTAGGTTGGTTAAAGTCATGATATGCCGGGTTGGTAATATCCGAAAAAGAGTTTGATGTGTAATATGGATTGTTATTGTAGTTGAAAAAATTATTATTATAAGCCATATCACACAATGGAATACAAACAAAAAGAAAGAAAAACAAACAAATAAACAAACAAGAAAGAAAAAAATTCTAACCTAAGTTAGGGTAGACCTAGACCTAGACGACTCCTAACTGGTTAGACTGTCCACGGGAGGTTTAATATAGACTTTGACCACAAGCTAATAAGCCAGGTCAGGGCAAGGTTGGTGGGAGGTTTTCCGTCAAAAGACGTTCCTTAATTAAATAACCACCAACCTTCGGGCTTTCGGCCCTTAATCCCTTTCCTAGACACTGATTTGGCAAGAGTCAAGTTCTAACACCTTTCCCCCTTAGATAATCTCCTAATTGAGTCCGAGATATCCCTAGGGCCAACGTCTACTCATTTTAAGTTAGGCTTGGGTTAGTGAGTGCTTGGAATCTGATTTTTGGGCTAAGGAAGGGTGATTAAATCCCCACCTTATCTTGTTAATGGGTGGTGCCCTTAAAATCAATTTGTGCAAGTGTACAAGATAAATAAGATTCAATCAAAGCGATATAAATCAACCAAGAAGTGTGTCCTATGCTACATGCAATGCATACGTACCTTGCTCCAGCACTCTTCAATAGTAAAAATAAATGAATTGAAAAGACACGTGCCTAAAATGCAAACGTCTAATCAATTTTTTATCTTTTCAACAAATGTTTTACTGTTGATTATTAGCAGGCTTATGTGATGGCATATAGGAAATAAAGTTGCAGGAGCTATGTTTTTGGCAAAGTAAGCAACCCTGCACAAAAACTATTAGTAGTCAACTCTTCTTTGCCGCGGATCCGCGGCTTTGGCCGCGCAAACGCGGCAAATCAGAGGGCCCTTGGTCTCTGCTTTCTACAGCAGAGGCCCAAGACCACTTGTATGTCACTGCAATCTTAATTTCCTGCTTTGCTTGCCCTGTAACCTGCAACAGAGAAGAAAATTCGTTTAGTTCTAAAAATTTTCAAAAAAAATCAGATTTCAATAAAAACGTTACCCTCCCTGGCAACGGCGCCAAAATTTGATTGAGGCTATTCCTGCACAAAAAATACGGAATTATAGAACTTAAGATTAGGATGTGCAAGTGCTCAATTCTTCCGCTATAGCAAGTGGCTATGCGGGTCGTGATCCACAAGGAGGGTTTGCGATGGAAGCTTTACTTTTCTTTATTGAAATCGTTATGAAAATAAGCGAAAGTTCTTCTCTGTTTTAAAGTTATAAAAATGAAAAAAGAAAGTTATAGTTAAAGTTAAGAAGAAAGTGAAAGATGAAGAAGGTGGATAAATCAGAAAACGGCGAAAGCGTCTATGTACAAATGATTTGGAAAAAGAATGAAAACGATTGGGAAGAAGTGGTGAAAGAAGTCGTGTTGGCGATCTATACTATAGCGATAAAAGAAAAGAAAGAAAGTTAAGAATTACTTATCTAGTTTGGTGATGACTTACTTGGAAACCTGTGCAAGTTCTACCTTTGCTTCGGAGGCGTTCAATGCATAGATCATAGGCTCGAGCTCAGTCCTCGTGCATATTATATCGTCAAGCCTAGCAAGAACGAAGTGATGCGGATCTTGGAAGAGGAGAACGTCTTCATGAACTATCGCTGGCTCTCACGTAGCTTAGTTATACTTGCTTTGGATTTCACTTGTAAACTCAACAAACACAACCAAGGTAAAGTAGAAAGAGGAAGAGGAAAGCAAAACAAAAGAAAAGGAAAGTAAAGAAACGAACATAAATAAAAGTTTACCTTTATTGCTTGAGACAATGAAAGAAAGGAGGAGGGTACATCGGTGTCACTCTCAACATATGCCTCTCTCTCTTACTTACATGAATCTTCTTCTACCCTAAGCTACATACAAGTTACATAAAAGTAAAATCTAAACTACAAAATGAAAAAACTAGTCTAAAATCCTAACTCTGCATTGGCGTCCAATTTCAACACAGAGAATGCCCTTTTATAGGCCAAAAACCCAACAACCAGGATCCCGGGGAGGTCGGGGGAGCAAACGCTCCCCTAACTCCCCAAGATTGTCGCGGAAACGTGGCTATTGCCGCGTTTTCGCGGCTAGGGTGTGGCCAGGTGGCCACACCCTGTTGGTGGGTCGCGCTAGTTTGGCCTTCTGACTATATCTGGAGTTGGTTTGTCAGTTTGAGTCCCAGATTCTGACGAAATGGCCTTGGATTCTTGGCTTTAACCGATCGATTCTGAGAGGATTCTTCTCAACTGGTTTTTCACCTCTTGATTTTGCCCTGATTTACTTGGTGCGAATTAATTCTGATTTAATTCAGAATTTTGGTGGGCTTTGGGCTCATTTCTGTTCATCTCCTTAAAGATTGGGCCTGCAAATAAATTAAACAATTAATTAGGACAAATGCAAGCTTTTATTCTATAATAAGTATGGACATATGATATTAAATATGCAACATTAGCGACCAATCAGAAACCTAGCCTAAAAATAAAATATGCTTGCATTTCGGCCAAACCCTGCCTTATTTATAGGCAAAAGGAGGTTCCAGAAGAAGAGACAAGGCCACGAGTCGAAGACGGACGCGTGGTCCCACCATATTGCCGCAGAAATGCGGCTATTGCCGTGTTTTCGCTGCAATACCAGGGACCTAGGTCCCTGGTTTTGGTGCGGGGATGCGCGACGCTTCGGGACCTTCTAGATATGCTCCGATTCGGGTATTTTCATCCCTATATTCGTCTGACGTGCGCAAGGGTCTAGGTTCAATGTATCTTCTAGAATATCCCTTACTTGGCCTCCAAGAAATGCGGATTTAATTACTCGAAAATGGGTTTAATTAAGCTCTTATTACCCTTTTGCTCTCCTTGTCTTGATTATCTACAAGAGAGACCAAAGCACGGTTTAGCTGACATTTTATTCATAAATTGGTGGGAAATTATGATATAATAATGCAGAACTATAGACTAATTACATCCCCACACTTATCTTTTGCTCGTCCCGAGGAGACAAGAAAAGAAAAACTATATTGCAAATATTATTACACCACTTTCGCAGGTGACGTGATTGCACTGAGCGTGTACAACAAGCCATTAAACTTTTAGGTTACCCCTAGAGGAGGAGTTTTGTCTCCTGAGATTTTTCAGCGGATTGCACCCACAAAATCCATAAAAAAAGAAGATAAATGTTAGTATTTTGAAAACACATTTTGAAAGAGAGACAAGTTTAAGAAATATTTTTGCAAAAATATAAGCGATCTAAGGTCATAAGTCCACCAAAGATTATTCTTCCTTAAACTTAGTCTACATGCAAGATCTTGTCTTCAATTAAGGTAAGAATTCAAAATTGGATTGAATGTTTTATCCCTCATAGAACTGGATAATATGCACTTTGTGACAGTGAAGATTTCTGGGATTTCAACTCTAATCATCAAGCCATATATATATATATATATATATATATATATATATATATATATATATATATATATATATATATATATATTCATTTTTTTCTTCCCTTAGCTTCATTAGGCTTTCTACTTCACTCATGTAGCGAGCCTTTAATCGATGACTCGCAAACCAGACGGTCTTAGGGTACCAGATGAGAAAACATCCCTCGGGTTTAAGGACTCGAGTAAACAAGGCCACAAAACTAAGGGGGATTATTTGTTTCTTTTAACCACCGTTAGGCGTAAATAATCATGCTTCTTGAGGCATAATTATCCAGCTTAATAAGTGATTTTTTTTCTTCGTATATAATATATATTTTTATTTATTTTTGCTTTATGACCTTTTAGGTTATTGTTTCCATCCCAAAAATTGTGCTTGTGTGAAGTGCATACTATCTAATGTAAAAAATTCAAGATAAAATTATCTCTCTAATTTATCTTATGTAGCCTATAATTTTAAATAAGATCCATTATTTTGACTAGGTTTAAGATGTCATAATTAAGGTTTCCTTAATTTCTAAGATCATCTTAATTTTCTTAAAAATAGATCAAAACTTTTTATCTCTTGTTTCAAAAAGTTTTTAAAGAAAGAGAGAATTCTTATACAAAAGGGAAGATTTTTAAAAGTATCCTAAAAGAAGTGAAGAAGAAAGAAAATCTAAAAACTCTATGTTAGTAAACCCTCCCCCACTCTTATCTCATGCGTTGTCCTCAATGTATCGTTAATGTATGTATGCATAAAATAAATAGAGAGGGAAGGAAAAATCACCTCAAGGTGGTGGTTCCGGTGGTGGTCTGATTGGTCCACGAAATGCGGCCCAATCTAATTTGCGTGAAATTCGGAGGAACCCACCAGAGACCTCAATAATACAACCCACTAGAATGAGGTATATATGGATGATTTTTATTAAGAATTTGACCCCATATAATTTCCAAATTTTCAAAATAACTTCAGAGTCAATTTTATCAACACCCTTGTCCCAAAATGGACTATGGAAAGATGGAATGATTTGTTTGGACTCAGGAAGCATAGGAACAATTACTGACTTAGAAATTTGACTTAAGTCAAGTAAAAGTTCAGGAGTCAAAATTGGTTCAGGAATCGGGTCCAAATCAAGAAGTTAAAATTCTAGTCCACATTCATTTCCCCACAATGAAATGTGACTCTCTTAGATTAGTGATTCAAGTTCAAGAATGAAAGGTATGGAACCAAAATTGACTCTAAAATGTTGCTCAATTTGGGTAACAAAACTGGAGTCAATATTGATTCAGGAATTTGAGCTGGTTCACAAATTTGAGAATCAAAGTCACAATCCATATTGAGTTCAATTTCATAAAAATGAAAACTTGCCAATATATCAATGAGACTTTCAGAAGTATGAAATTGGTCAAGTTAAATATGATGATCATAAATGATTGGTGATTCAATTTCACAATGGACTGGCACATGATCCAATACTGACTCGGGAAAAGGCCTGAAATCAGGTAAAAGTACCTCAGTCATTATTGAATCAGGAAGTGAAATTGAATTACCAATTTGAAGTTCAGGATCATATTCATGCTCAAGTTCAATCTCAGGAAAAGGATAACTTGCCAAACTGTCAATGGGATTTTCAAAAGTCAGAGTTTGATTAAGTTCAAATGGGTGGACTAAAATTGAATCTTGGTTTCTAAAACAACATGATTCTTTGTCTTTAAAAGAATGGTTAGTGACATCAGGAATGGTCAAAGGATGAGAATGGAGAGTTTTGACCATTAAATCTATGTCATGATTATGAGCGATTTGAGCCTGAGTCATGGCTTCAAGTATCTTTTCATAGTCGATTGGTTCATCATTTTTTTGCGACTGGCCTGAAAAGATGAAGAGGAGTAGCTAAAGGTGGAGAAGCTGGTGGAGTTATGGTGGAGATGGTGGTGATATTGTGGTGGTGTTGATGATTTGGTGGAGGTGGAGAAATTAAAGGAAATGGAAGGAAGGGGAGGAGCAGGGTGTTATGAGGGTGGAGCTAGAGTGGAGAAGTTGGTGGTGGTGGTGGTTGATTTGAAGGAAGAAGAAGAAGGTGATGATGGAGAAGTAAAAGGAAATGAAGTTTTAGGGGGAGATAGCCAGAGCTAGGGCTCGGCCATAGAAAGCACGCCGGCCAGGGGTGGTGCCGGAGTTGGCTTGGCTAGGTAGTGGCGCAAGCGGCTCCTTGGAGGAGAGAAGGAGAGAGGGGGAGAGATGAAATTGGTGGGTGAGTTAGAGAGAGGTAGAGAAGGGAAAGAAACAGGAAGAAAAATAAAGAGATTAGAAGAGAGAAGGGGGAGAATTTGGGAGGAGAAAGAGGAGGAGATGGGCAGTTGTAGGGTGCCAGTAGAAGAAGAAAAGAAGGAAAAGGCAAAAGAAAAGAGAAGAAAGAAAAGAAAAGAAGAGAAGTGATTGAGTTTTTACCTGCACACAAAATAAATAATATTAGATTTAAAACAAGTTATGCAGGGTTCTCAATTAGAATCCGCAGTAGCAGTGGCTATGCGGGTCGTGATCCTCAGGGAGGGACTAGCGATGGAAGCGTTTAAATAAGATTCTCTTAAAATTATTTTCTTTTATTATTTACAATGGTATATGATATTTACAATGAGAAGGTGAAAAGTAAATTTGAGAGAGATGGAGATCTAAACTAGAATTAGAAAGAAAGAAAACTATACATACATACCTCTTCTACCTTGCTTACCTTTGATCCGTGCGATGACTTACCTTGTCTTGGAAGGTGTACAAGTATGGAGTATAGGATCGTCCACCTTCTTAATCTACACTACGAAAATAAAAGACAAACTAACAAAGGTTTATTCATCTCCATAGGCCATCAAGGGCTCCTCTTCGGCTAGGCAGTCTCAACGCAATTGGGTCTCATGGTTCACAAGACATTAGAGAAAAAAATAGAAGAATAGAACAAGGATAGAAGAACATAAATAAACAAGAATAAAAGAACACAAGAATAAATAAAAGAACACAAACAAACCTCAAGTGAATTTCATTAACAATGGAAGAAAAGTAGGCTTACACCGCTGTCACCTCAGTACAAGCATGGACTCCTTCCTCCATGAAAGCTTCCTCCACTCTCAGTTACAAAATTTACAAAAGAAAAACGAAAATAAAATCTAACCTAAACTACAATTTAGCCTAAGAAACCCTAGAATCTGCTCTGTATTTTCTGTCCCCCTTCTCGGTTGCACTGCAGGGATATTTATAGGTGCAGAAGGAAGTAGAGTTCCAGAACAACTCCTCAACGAAAATGTGTACCCTGGCTTATCCATACTGCCGCGGAAACGCGGCTTGGGCCGCATTTTCGCGGCCATGCAGTGTCGGCTGGCCACGCGCTTTGGTGCGTGGCCTCTCCTGATTCGTCCATCTGGGCGTTTGCTTCTGAAAGTTTGATCCTGGCTCTTTATCTTGGGATTTAGATATAACTTGGGAAGCAAGTTACCTAGATCCCAAATCTTTTATCCACGAATTTCCTTATCTTTGCACTCTCTTCTTTGGCTTTTATTCTCATCCTGCAAGTGTTTAGGGTTGAATAGAAGTCTATCCTTCCCTCTTCTTTGTATTTGCAACTTTTGCCCTTAGTATTTGCAATTTTGGCAATTAATATTTGCAACTTTTACATTGGGCTTGAATATGGGCTTTTGGGCTTCTTTTAAAGCTTTATTTCTTTATTTTAATATTTCGAGGCCTGCACACAATAAATAATAAAATATGAGTAAATGTGCAGAATTATATGAATAAATATGAAAATGTGATGGTAAATGTATGTATAAAAATGCACTTTTCACTACCAATCACACCCCCACACTTATCTTTTTGCTCATCCTCGAGTAAAAATCAAAAAGAAAAAGAAAAATTAAACTAGCTAACTCACTTTCGTAGGAATCACGATTGCACTTAGCACGTGCAACAAGCCGTTAAACCCCTAGGTTACCCTAGAGGACGAGTGTTGTCTCGTGAGGGTTTTCAGCGGATTACACTCATAAAATCCATAAAAAGGAAAAATATTTGAAATACTTTTGAAAAGACTAAGTAATCTATAAGTTTTAGGATTCTCATTTTTATTCATTCTTAAACTTAGTCTTTATAAATTAATTGTTATCCATTTTAAGTAAGGGTCAAAATTGAATTTTTGTATAGTCTTTTTCGTTACCAAAAATCATATGCATCCTTATGAATTTATACTAGGAATTCCTTAACTTTGACTTTCATGCCTCTTTATTTGTTTTATTTTTTTTAATATGTATAACTCATCTAATTTTCTTTCGTATAAGCATTAAGGCTTCTTGAGGCCCTCATACCTAACTAATTGACTATTAGATGTGTTAGTACATATATAAGTAATTTTTTCTTAATTTCCTTAGGCTTTCTAATCCACCCATGTAACGAACTTAAAGTCGATGACTCCCAAACCGGTTGGCTTTAGGGCACCAGGTGAGAAAACACCCTGCGGACTCAAATTCGAGTGAACTAGGCCCCAAAACTAAGGACTTAATTTTATTTACTCACCTTTAGGCATGAATACTTATGCTTCTTGAGGCACATGTATCCAGCTTAATTAGTGATTTTCTCTCTCTTTATATATATATATATATATATATATATATATATATATATATATATATATATATATATATATATATATATATATATATATATATATATATATGAGGCACAAAGGTCTTCGTCTTAGAATCCTAGATACGCATTAGGTATGCAAATTTCATTAAGGTAAAAATCAAGACTAATTAATTATTCAATTTCTCCTCCTATACCTAAAATTTAAACAATTTATTTATTTTGACCAAGTTTTTAGAAATCCTAATCATGATTTTCCTAATCCTTAAAACTAACTTAGATTTCTTTCAAAAGATAAGTCAAAATATTGTCCTTTTATAATTTTTTTTATTTTTTTTATTAGCAAATTTTGGTTAGTTTCTACCTATGTTAGTATGTTAGTAAAGCCCACCCCCACACTTATCTCATGCGTTGTTCTCAATGTATGAATGAATGCATATATGCATGAAAAAGAACAAGGGAAGGCAGAAGTTACCTTAAGGTGGTGGTTCCGGTGGTGGTCTAATTGGTCCACGAAATGCGGCTCAATCAACTTTTTGTGGGATTCGGAGGAACCCACCAGAAATTTTTCTTATATAACCCACTAAAATGTATGTATAATTATTTTTTAAATTTTCACCCCATCAAATTTCCAAATTTCATAATAAATTTCAGAGTCAATTGTGTCAACCTCCTTGTCCCAAAATGGAGTATGAAAAGATGGAATTATTGACTTGGACGTGGGAAGTACGGGAACGAATACCGACTCAGGAAAGAAACTTAAATCAAGTAATGGTTCAGGAGTCGGGCTAAGTTTAGGAAGTCGGTCCAAATCAATAAGTTGAAGCTCAAGTTCACAATATTCTTCTCATAATGGAATGTGACTCAATATTGGTGATTCAAGTTCAGGAATGATAGGTGTGGGAACCAAAACTGACTCTAAAATATTACCTAAGTCGGGTAACAAAACAGGAGTCAACAATGATTCGGGAATTTAAACTTGATCACAGATTTGAGAATCTAGGTCACATATCTCATTGAGTTCAATATCATAAAGATGAGAACTTGCCAATTTATCCATGGGACTTTCAAAATTATAAAATTGGTCAAGTTCAATATGATCATCAAAACTGGGTGATTCAATTTCATGATGAATTGGCACAGGATCCAATGTTGACTCGGGAAAAGTAAAATCAGGTGAAGACACCGGAGTCATTATTGAATCAGGAAGTAGAATTGAATCACCAAGTGGAAGATCATGATCATATTCATGCTCAAGTTCTATTTCAGGAAAAGAAAAACTTGCCAAGTTATCAAAATTTGAAGTTTCGGCAAGTTCACATGATGGCAATGAATTAGAATCTTGTTGTCCAAAGTAACTTGGTTCGTCGGCTCTAAGAGAGT
The DNA here is from genome assembly GCA_038442645.1 of Agave tequilana. Taxonomy (NCBI): domain Eukaryota; kingdom Viridiplantae; phylum Streptophyta; class Magnoliopsida; order Asparagales; family Asparagaceae; genus Agave; species Agave tequilana. The sequence goes on from JAVJIF010007078.1 coordinate 26,831, forward strand.
GGTCAGCGATATCAGAAATGGCCGAACGGTGAGAACGTAAAGATTGAACCATCATATCTATATCATGATCATGGGCTAATCTAGCCTGAGTCATGGCTGCAAGCATCCTTTCATAGTTGATAGGTGCATCATGTTGTGATTGGACTTGAAAGGATGAAGTGTAATCGTGATGAAGTTGTGAGTCGGTGGACTCACGCATAATCATGTCTACGATTGATGGTAATTGTTGCTTGGACTCATGCATACTCATCATTTCCTGGATAGATGGTAGTCTATTCTGACTGGGTGGATCTGAGTATGAATCTTGGGAATATTGTGGACAAGGTGGAGACGAAGGACAAGTCGGTTGAAAATTAGACTCGGGGGAATCGAAACCCCATGAACTCTGTGAAGAGTTGAAAGTATGAAAATTATGGTCATAAGATGGGGGGTATGGGTTATATTCATTCGGATAAGACCATTCCGGCACACTAGGTTGGTCAAAGTTGTGATATGCCGGTTGGTAATATCCGAAAAATAGTTAGGTGTGTAATATGGATTAAAATTGGAAAAATTATTATTATATGCCATATCACACCAACACAACAAAGAAAAAGAAAACAAACAAAAAAACAAACAAAAAAATTCTAACCTAAGTTAGGGTAGACCTATGACCTAGACGACTCCTAACTGGTTAGACTGTCCACGGGAGGTAGGGTGCAGACTTTGACCACAAGTTAATCAGCCAGGTCAGGGCAAGAGTGGCGGGAGGTTTTCCATCAAAGACGTTCCTTAATTAAATAACCACCAATCTTCGGGCTTTCGGCCCTCAATCGCCTTCCTAGAGACTGATTTGGCAGGAGTCAACTTCCAGCACTGTTCCCCCATAGGATAATCTCCTAATTGAGTCCGAGATGTCCCTAGGGCCAACGTCTACTAATTTTAATTAGGCTTGGGTTAGCGAGTGCTTGGAATCTAATTTTTTAGGCTAAGGAAGGGTGATGAAATCCCCACCTTATCTTGTTAATGGGTTATGTCCTTAGAATAAATTTGTGCAAGTGTAAAAAATATGTAAATAAGATTCACTCAAAGCATCAACCAAGAGATGAGTCCTATTCTTTATGCAATGCGAACGTACCTTGCTCCAGCACTCTTCAATAGTAAAATAAAGGAATTGAAAAGACACGTGCCTAATATGAAAATGTCTAATCAATTTTTTATCTTTATCAACAATATTTTACTGTTGGTTAATTAGCAGTGTACAGGTTTATCACAGAACAAATTGGAACAGAGCAGAAAATAAATCTTGCAATTTTTAGCAACCTGCAGAAATGCAATTAGTAGTTCACTACTAAGGCCGCGTTTACGCAGCTATTGCAACGGATCCGCGGCACTATAGTAGGCTCTGATGCTCAGCCTTCGAGGGCAGAGGCAAAGAGTTGCTATATGTCCACTTCTGCTGTTGTTTTTTCTGTTCTCCAAACCTGCAAACAGAAAAGAATAAACGAATTAGTTAATAATTTTTTTTATTATTATTAGAGAATAACTTACCGTTCCTCCCCGGCAACGGCGCCAAAATTTTGATTGAGTTTTTACCTGCACACAAAAGAAATAATATTAGATTTAAAACAAGTTGTGCAGGGTTCTCAATTCGAATCCGCGGTAGCAGTGGCTATGCGGGTCGTGATCCTCAGGGAGGGACTAGCGATGGAAGCGTTTAAGTAAGATTCTCTAAAAATTATTTTCTTTTATTATTTACAATGGTATATGATATTTACAATAAGAAGGTGAAAAGTAAATTTGAGAGAGATGGAGATCTAAACTAGAATTAGAAAGAAAGAAAACTATACATACATACCTCTTCTACCTTGCTTACCTTTGATCCGTGCGATGACTTACCTTGTCTTGGAAGGTGTACAAGTATGGCGTATAGGATCGTCCACCTTCTTAATCTACACTACGAAAATAAAAGACAAACTAACGAAGGTTTGTTCATCTCCATAGGCCATCAAGGGCTCCTCTTCGGCTAGGCAGTCTCAACGCAATTGGGTCTCATGGTTCACAAGACATTAGAGAAAAAAATAGAAGAATAGAACAAGGATAGAAGAACATAAATAAACAAGAATAAAATAACACAAGAATAAATAAAAGAACACAAACAAACCTCAAGTGAATTTCATTAACAATGGAAGAAAAGTAGGCTTATACCGCTGTCAATTCAGTAAAGCATGGACTCCTTCCTCCATGAAAGCTTCCTCCACTCTCAGTTACAAAATTTACAAAAGAAAAACGAAAATAAAATCTAAGCTAAACTACAAGTTAGCCTAAGAAACCCTAGAATCTGCTCTGTATTTTCTGTCCCCCTTCTCGGTTGCACTGCAGGGATATTTATAGGTGCAGAAGGAAGTAGAGTCCCAGAACAACTTCTCAACGAAAACGTGTACCCTGGCTTATCCATACTGCCGCGGAAACGCGGCCCAAGCCGCGTTTCCGCGGCCATGCAGTGTCGGCTGGCCACGCGCTTTGGTGCGTGGCCTCTCCTGGTCCGTCCATCTGGGCGTTTGCTTCTGGAAGTTTGATCCTAGCTCTTTATCTTGGGATTTAGATATAACTTGGGAAGCAAGTTACCTAGATCCCAAATCTTTTATCCACGAATTTTCTTATTTTTGTACTCTCTTTTTTGGCTTTTATCCTCATCCTGCAAGTGTTTAGGGTTTAATGGAAGTCTATCCTTCCCTCTTCTTTGTATTTGCAACTTTTGCCCTTAGTATTTGCAATTTTGGCAATTAATATTTGCAACTTTTACATTGGGCTTGAATATGGGCTTTTGGGCTTCTTTTTAAGCTTTATTTCTTTATTTTAATATTTCGAGGCCTGCACACAATAAATAATAAAATATGAGTAAATGTGCAGAATTATATGAATAAATATGAAAATGTGATGGTAAATGTATGTATAAAAATGCACTTTTCACTACCAATCAAGAAGAAAAAAGGAAAATGAAAAAGAAAAGAAAAGGAAAAAGTAAAAGAAAGAGGGGATTGACAAGGAGTGATGGATGGGAGAGGTAATAAATGAAGGGGGGTGGCCGGTTTGTGGAGTAGGGGAAAAGAAAAAGAAAAGGAAAAAGAAAGAAAGAAAGAAAAGGAAAGGAAAGATTCTGAAATAATATAATATTATAATAAAGTTGAAAAATATCGGCTGCTCTAAAACAATTTTCAAAAATACTCATAAATAGAAAACATCATCCTAAGGAATAATACGAAATCAATTTTTAGAAATAAAATTTGTTTTCAAATTAAAAATCCTAGAGTCAACTGTCGATACCGGTCTACACTGGTTCGGCCAGATTTTGATAAATTCTGAAAAATTCTAGAAAATGCATTAAATATGAAATTACAATTCTAAGAAGCAATATGAAAGCCGAATCCAGAAATTCAACTCTAATTGTAAACCAAAATCCTAGAATCGACCAGCGATACTGGCCAACACCAAATCCGATGGAATTTTGATAAATTCAAAACAGTTTCAAAAATGCATTTAGATAGAAAATGTGACTTTAAAAAATAATGTGCAAGCTGTTTCTAGAAATTCAACTTCGTTTGTAAATTAAAAATCTGAGAATCGATCAGCGACACTGGTTGACACTAGTTTTGAAGATTTGCAACTTAATTCTGAAAAATTCTAGAAAATCATGAAAAATATAGAATATTAGAAAATAATGTTTGAAATTAAAATCGGTCAAATATGACTACCGAAAAGATCAAATCGAACAATACTCTAGGATCGGGTCCCCGGTTCAGACTAGGGCTGACTCTGAGTTCATGAATCCAGATCCAAGGCAAAACGATCATATAAACAATTCATAATATAAAACAAATACAGGAAGAAAATTGAAAAATATGATTGAAAAATCTAAATACGCAACTAAGTACGTATTTCGGGAATAGGGTGTTACAATAGCCGTTGAGGTCTAGAACAGGTCTGAAATGACCTGTCGGTCGACCGGCGAACGGTCAGATTTCTGACCATTGGGGTTTTCGGTCGACCGCCCAAAGGCAATTTGCCTAACGGTCAACCGTCCGGTCGACCGAGGCCAGATCCAGAGAGCAAACTATATGGTTGGTCGACTGTCCGGTCGATCGGGCCAGATCCAGACTATCTGGTCGGTCGACCGACCGGTCGATCGGGGCCAGATCCAGAGAGCAAACTCTCTAGATCAGTTGATCGTCTGGTCGACTGGCCCATGACCAAGGCTGCTGTGTACGTTTTGTGCACATCTGTCGACCGCCCAGTCGACAGAGCTGTACGCCGATCGACCGTTCGGTCGACCGCCAGTGGGCTAAGGCTTGGATTGTAGGTTGAAATACTTGGTCATTTAAATACCCATAAAATCCTATAAAATCACATAAAATCCATAAAAATAAGTTCATGTAAGCACTTAAAATAAAAATATGTTTGATCAAAGATCAACCCATATTACAAACTATTTGAATTTTTTTGAGACATAGAAATTAAGTTTGAAACCAAAAACTGTATTTTCAAAAACGCGTTTTATTTTTGTCTCGTTTTATTTTTGTCTTGAAGAGTTTTTGAGAAGACTTCAAAATGAAAACTATTTCTCAAAAACTTATTCAAATACAAAAATAAGATATTGAAACACATTTGAAGCATAGTGTGTATGGAAAGAATCCAATACACATATAAAATATATATATATATATATATATATATATATATATATATATATATATATATATATATATATATATATATATATTGTTTTTGACATTAAATTCAAAACTAAATTTGATAAAACAAAACTTACAACACATGAACCAGAATCATCAAAATAAGTTTTACTACAATATGAAATAATAATATATATGGATGAAATTCAATATACATTTAAACATGTAAAACTTGTTTTGATTCTATCTATTCATGAAAATCATACATTTATTCTTGAAAATCCAAAACCGGTTAAACCGAAACAAAAAACTATTAAACGTGTGTGTGTGTATATACTTGAGCATATCAAGACTAATCTATTCTTACACAAGATCTAATAAAAATAAAAATAAACCTAAACCAAAGTCTTCTTATAGATCTTCTTCTCCAAGACGACTCGATCCAAACTCGATCCAAATGAGCTAGATGCGATCGTTGCCATGTGAACTCTTGAATCAACACTTGTTTGCTTCAACACTTTGACTGTGAATCTCTTATTGAAGTCAAACCTCTACTAAGATCTTGATCAATATCTGAAACTTAATAAACACAAGATCATTAGCAAACTAATCTTTATAAGTTAGTCATCATCAAAACTAAGGTGAAGGGCCTCTAGGCCAACAATCTCCCTCTTTTAAATGATGACAAAACTTATGAGATTATATATACATTAATTAAGGATAGGCTTCATAGAAGCTCCCCCTTAACTCAAGCATATGAATAAAACAATAAAGATATGCAGCGTAGCTCAAGATACCAATAAACACACACACACACACACACACACAGGTATATATGTGTGTGTGTGTGTGTGTCTATATATATACACACACACGTACACACAGATACACACACACGCGTGCACACACACACACACACACACACACATATGCACAAACATTTAATCAATATGCATATATAATCACAAATTCTTCTCCCCTTTTTGTCACTCAACAACAAAGGGGTGACGACAAACACACAATACCAATAAACATATTTTGAACAAAATTTTGATATCAATAAAAATAATCAATTGAAAGAAAACCAATTGAAAGTGAAACAGTCTTTTTACCAATTAAAAATTAAATAATCTATTTACCAATTAATACCAATAGAAGGACATGATACCAATTGAAAGTAAAAATCAAATTTTTTTAGGTATATACTAAAATTATTTTGCAATATAGATACCAAATTGAGAATAATACCAATTTAGAATTATTGATGCCAATATTGAAAATGTTAGCATATACAAAAACAAAATATTTTTCATCATAAAAGTGGGAGTAAAATACCAAATGAAAATAAATCAATTGAAAGATAAAACAAGAATTTTTCTCTCCCTTTATGAAATACCAATGAAAATAATGCATAAGCTTGCATATATATTGTAAATCACGTAGAGGGGGTGAATAGGTGATGCTTATACTAAATAGCAAATAATGCGGAATAAAAATTTACTTGCTAGCAACCTACTAAATACAAATCACAACCCAAGAAATACTTGCAAATCAGTGAACAATGAAAGTGTGCAAGTAAGTAAGGAGTAAGTAGAGTGAAGAGAGAATGAGTAAGAAATCGTAAACACGATGATATATTCCGAGGTTCAAGTCACCACTCTACATCCCTGCCTTCAACACTATGAAAGATTTTCACTATGACCGATCTCACTAGATCGTCAATCGTTTCAAGTTCTCACTAGAACTCAATGGACTCACAAGTCCTCTCTCACGGTGCCACAAAACCAACACGGAGCTCATTAGCTCACCTGGGCCGTAATCTCTACAGCTTCTTAATAGAAGAAAATTGGTGATCTTCTCTTGACCACAGATGGCTCACAAGCACAATCTTATAACTAAGATGAGGAGGTGAAACTCTTTGGAATTGTGTAGTGAAAATAACTTGCAAAGATGTAAAGGGAAAGCTCAAGCTAAGAAATTAAGAAAGCGGAGTTTTGGCTCAAAAGAAAATTTTCAAGAAAAGGCTAAAACTTGACTAAATCTTCTTCTAAACTTGTAAAATCTATTTCTAACTTCTTAAATCTTATTTTTAGATTTTTCTACAGTCCTACTATTAATAGGTGATGAAAACATGAAGAGAAATCCAAAAGAGTCATTGGGCAAAGACCCAGAAAAAGTCAAAACAGAATATACCCGTCGAAAAAAATTAGAAGGAATCCTTTTGTTGGTCGATCGGCCGGTCGACCGCTAACGGTCAGATTTCTAACTGTTGGGGATAGCGGTCAACTGGTCGGTCGACTATTTTTCCCAACAAGAGAACAAAGCTCTTGAAGTCGGTCAACCACTGATCGACGAAGTGCACATAATATACTTTGATGCATGTCTGTCGACCGCTTAGTCGACTGACAGAGCAGAGCTGCTCTACCTATAGTCGACTAGCCGGTCAACTAACTTAGGACCAAAGGCTTGTTATGGAAATCTTTTTGCAACCAATCTTTTTCTGACAAAATAAACTTTGATCTTTAAACACATAACAGAGTTTTAGGGACTTGATAGAACCAGTGTGTAATCATGGATCAACACAAAACAAAGTTAGAACTATATTTTGTAAAAGACGCTTTTCTAAATTGAAAATCAGTTTTTTTGAAACTCATTTTTCCGAAACTTGATCTTGAAAACAGAAAAGAAAAATGTTTTGAATCTTTTTAAAATACTTTAGGAATGTGAAAGATGCTTGTGTGTCAATCCCAAAAGAGCTATCAACCTATACATCTTAGTTTAACAAAAACTATAAATCCTATCTAAAATACAAAAAGCAAAAAATACAAATCTTGATATAGTCTTCTTTTGCAAACTTGATCCTTGAGCTCTTCTATGTGCTTAGGCTCTGGGATCTACATCTTCTTGGCTTCCAAACGTGTGAGCTTGTGATGGAGCCGAAAAGCAACAAAGTGTTAACCTGAAACTTTGTTAAAAAAATTGTTAAAAACATAACTACATATGTTTTGTTATCATCAAATCTAGGGCTAATGGCCTTTGGGCCAATAATCTCCCCCTTTTTTGATGACGACAAAGTACATAGAGTTATAACAAATAATTTGGGAAGAGACTTCAAGCGAAGCTCCCCTAAACACATGCATATAATAAAATGTGACATATAAGATAGATGCATCAATAAAAGGATATAAATAAGATATATTAATCAAGCTCTATGCAACTCATCTATGCATACCAAGAATACAGAATTACAAGGTCTATGCATAAATCGTTTCCTCCAACCAACCAATAACCTCTAACTTTCAAAGCAAGTGGTAAAATGGTTGGTTTGCAAAGGATATATAGGAATGCAGACACACCACATACCGCATATAGAAGATATGTAACAAAAAATCAATCATAAAAAGAAATACATAACTTCCAAAGACAATATTGATATCAAAAAATAAATTTTTCCATACAAAGGTTCATGCCAACCTCAAAACAAGTTCCATACCACAAAATAAGTACTACAATATAAAAACACATGTCCAAACACCAAATACTACATGTCCCAATAAAAAAGTACATAAATAAAGACATGAAAACAAAAATTCCCAGATAACTCCACAAAATCTCTAAAAAAGTACATAAATAAATACATGTAAATAAAAACTCCCAGATAACTCCACAAAATCTCTCTCCCCCTTTTTGTTATCAACAGAAAAGGGGTCACTCTTCCTAAAAGTTTGGATCTTTAGGAGGACCCGGTGCCTCGAAAGGAGCTGAAGGAGGTACCCAAGTGTCAAACGGAGGACCCGATGTAGGAAGGGGCTGCATGTGACCTCTCGGAAGTGGAACAGGCCAAGTGTTCCTACTGTAGGTCTCATCGACGCATGTATGAAGATATCGAATAGATGAGCAGATGTATTGCAGGTCATTCTGAACTCTGTGCTCAATCATTTCAAAGTTTGCTGACATCTTCAGATCATGTTTAAGAAGCTAAGCAGAGAGGGCTGTGTATGGATCAATAGAGGCTGAGGAGGCTGAAGAGGATCCTTGGGCAACAACAAGAATGATAGGAGGGGCTGAGAAGCAATAACACGCTCCCTAACACGCATCTTCTTTAGGAGAGTGCTGTTATATCAACAGACAGTTCGATAGACCGTTTAACTGAAAGATCAAATTTCAATTGTTTGAGGAGTCAGGTAATGAGCATCCTAAATGGTAAGTGCCAGTTTGGGATCACGAGGCGCTCAGAAGCCATGTAATCGATGATGAGCTTAGAAATATTAACTCTAATGCCTTTCAGAAGGCAATAGATTAAGAGGAGAGCAGAACCCCAAGCATGACTATGTTCTCCCAATTTTGGCAGGAGATTATAGAACACTATTTTAGCTAGGACCTGGGCAGTGAGTGTATAATACTTCACCTCCTCATTCCTAACTAGAGCAGGGTTATCATCATCGTGAAGCAAGAGAGATGTGGTGAGGGTAGATTCACTATCAGGATATTCGAAATCATGTATATCAACATCATAGTTATCTACACCCTCACAGGAGAGATGTAGCAGATGAGCAAATCGATCTAAAGAAATGTTAATGTCCTTACTCAGAACCCTAGATCTGACATGATTATTTTGAAATTCAGATTAGAGTGAAAGTAGTGCATAAGCTCAGGGTAGACGGGTTCCTTAATGGTGACTAGGTGTTCAAGAGAGTGTTGGCCTAGAGACCTTCTACTCTAATTTTGATGATGATTAACCCATGTAGTTATAATTTACTAATAATCTTGTGATATTTAGTTTCAGATATTTAACCAAGATATTAGTAGGTGATTAGCTTCAACAAAGGTGCTTTGGAGCTTTCACATGGTGATTCACGAGCTCGAGTGTCAAAGTTTATATCTAGCCTCGTTGGAGTCAAGCTCCGGGAATCACGTTTGGATCGAGTCGACTTGGAGACGGCGCTCTATAAGAAGACCTCGGTTTGTTTTAGAATAGTTAGTTTAGATCCATTGTTAAAGATTAGATAGTGTGATATGCTCAAGTTCACAACACACACACTTGTTTAAGTTTCATGTTTTGGTTTTCGGTTTTTGGTTTAACCGATCTTGGTTTTCATGAATAGATAGAATCAAAACAAGTTTGCATGGTTTAATGTATATTAGATTTGTTCTATATACATCTATACTTCAACTATTTAAACAAACTTAATTTGATAGTTTATTTCATGAGTTTGGAGTTTTGGTATTTTAACAAAACGTATTTTTGGATTTTATGTCAAAAATATTGATATATATCTTTATATGTATATTGGATTCTATTTATATACTACATGCTTAAAAGTTGTTTCAATATCATGCTTTTGTATTTGCAAGTGTTTCGGAGAAAACGGTTTTTCTTTTCAAAAATCCAAGTTTTGGAAAATACGAATTTTGATTTTTAGCAAAATTTGTAAGTCATAAAAATGGTTCAAAATATTTGTAACATGGTTTGATTTTTACTCAAACATGTTTGTATTTCAAATATATAACTTGAACTGATTTTGGTGGAATTTATAAGGTTTTATGGGATTTAATTAAAGATAAAATACCTAAGTTTTAATCCCTAAAAATCCTAGACTGGCTTTCTGCCGGTCGACCGGACCGGTCGACCGTAACAGAAGTCGGACGACCGGACCGGTCGACCGACGTGCACAGGGCGTGCACGCCAGTGAGCTGGTGGGTTGGTCGACCGGGTCGGTCGACCGCCAGAGATCTCTGCTCTCTGGAACAGGCCCCGGTCGACCAACCCGGTCGACCGGCAAAGAGCTCCGCTCTCTGTATCTGACTCCGGTCGACCAGGCGGTCGACCGACCAGAGAGCTGTTGCTCTCTGGATCTAGGCCCGGTCGACCGGGCGGTCGACCGGCAGGCTCAACGGTCATAAATTTGACCATTGGCCGATCGACCGGAAGGTCATTTTTGACCTTTCAGCCTGCCAACGGGCAGAATTTTGTGGGGGTTATAAATATCTCACATTTGAGTTATATCTCAACAAGTTTTTAAGAGCCAAAATTTGATCTTCTCTAGTGTTTTTATACAAGTTTTCAAAAGAGTTTTTAGTGCCAAAAGATCAATCTTTATTTGTTTTAAAGGGTTGGGAAAATCAAAGAAAAATAGGATATTTGGGATATTTGTTTTGGCCTTCATTTCAATCTTATTTAATTATTTTCCCAAATATTTTTCTTTGTGTTTTGTTTTCCAAACTCTTTATTTCTCACACTTGAGCTTATCTACTATCCTATCTATTAGGATCATTATTTTTGTGGGAAAAGAAGTTGTTTGTGGTCTTTGTGATCACTAAGTTATAAACCCTCCTAATTTGTGATATCCCTCTTAAATAGAGGTTGATTGTCGGAGAGGTGGCTTTGTGCCCTATCCCTCTAGTGAGAGGTTAATTGGTTGTTTGGCTTTGTGCCCATCCCTCATTTGTGAGGTTGATTTGTGTTGGCTTTGTGCCTAGCCTCTAAGTGTAGAGCTTGTGTTGTATTTGAGAGAGAAGTTGTGTACTCCCGGTTATTGTAATGCCCAAAATTCTCATTGGAGGTTTCCCTGTGTGGGAAGTCCTGTGTGGACAAGTTAGTGGAAATCCTTCTGTGTGAAGGCGGGGACGTAGAGCTGGGTGCTCGAACCTCGAAACATATTCTTGTGTTTGCGTTTGATCCATTAACTCTAACTCTCTCTCTCTCTCTTTTATATTGTGCCTTGCATTGATTCATATTATCATATCATACTTATATGCTCGGTTGTGTTTGTTTGTGTGCCTCACTTGTGTTTAACCATGAGAGCTTCTTATAGCACCTTAACTCTTCTTCAGAGGAATCAAGAGGAGTTAGTCCAGACCCCTTCACCGGGAATTCGGCTACACTCGTTGGTTACACTAAGTGTGTTGCAATTAGTTTTGTAATTCCGCATTATTGTTCATAGATTAGCCGTACACCTATTCACCCTCCCTCTAGGTGTACTTTCAATTGGTATCAGAGCCTACACTCCTGATATTTGGTTTAACCACCTAGGAGTGTGATCTTGGTTTTGCTAATCTAGACTTGCATTTGCACACGATTTGTTTACACACACTCATGGACTTCATGACCCCACCTATGCTTGATACTTTCAACATTGTTGTTTGGAAGGCTAGGATGTCCATGTACCTAAAAATCCTAGGCTTGCATGTTTTCCTTGCTGCTACCAAGAAATCATATCTTAGTAATAGCAAGCATATAGAGGCCAATACACAAGCCCTTGAGGCACTTAGAAGCACGCTGAACAAAGAATATCTTTCTATGATTTCTAACTGTGATTCCGCCTTTGCAGTGTGGAACACGTTGACCTCCTCCAAGCTTCAATTGCCAATCCAAATGGAGGATGAATCCAGTGGAGAATCCGAGCAACATTGCTACATGGTCCAAGGAAATGACTCCCTTGAGGTAAACTCGGAAACTCAATTAGATGATGATGATGCTAGTTCTTCTAGTAATGATTATATTGATGCCAATGCTTTGAATGAAGAACTCTCCATTGTTTGTGAAAAATTGTTAGAAAAATATAATTTTTTGAAAAAGAAAAATTTTGGACTTAACAAAGAAAATAAGGATTTGTGTTCAAAACTAGATTTGGTTTTGGAAGAAAGGGATGAGATTTCAAGTGAACGTGACTCACTTAAATCTCAACTTGATCTTGCACTAAATGAGAACAAGATCTTAAAAAGTAAAAATGATTGTGATATAGTTTTGAAGAAAAATGAAGTTCTATCTTCAAAACTTATTTTTGTCTTAAAAGAAAATGATTCTTTGAAAAACAAAATTATTTCTATTTCAAAGGATTTGGATTTGATGTCTAATGAAAATATCTCTTTGAAAAATGACAATGTTTCACATGTTTGTCATGCTAGTGTAGCTTCATTTTCTAGCTCACCTATTGCATGCACCTCCTCTTCTATAATTAAAAATGATATAAATAATTTAAAGAAGAGTGTTGATTGTTTGGACTCCACTTTGAGCCAATGTTCCATGAAACACACACGTTTGGAATCTATGTTTTGAAAGAAACAAGTTCCTCCTATGCATGCACACAAATTACGGCATACACATGCTCATCACGGCCATAATCATAACACGATGTATGCTCATGTGTACACTTGTACACATTGTGGACGTAAGGGCCACCTTGCTAAATTTTGTTATGATAGGATGCATGATTCAAATTTAGTAACTAAATTTGTTTGGGTTAGGAAAGGAGCTAACCCCCATGGACCCAAAAGAGTGTGGGTACCAAAGATCACTCCTATTGTATTTGATGTAGGTGTGGGCTCTCGCATGACGTGAGAGTGATGGCGCCTTGAGGTGGATGCGTTCCGAACTTAAAGAGGACTATTTTGATGCATCACTTTCAAGGTAAATTTGGTGGGAGAACCACCTTAGTTTGGAGACATGGAGAGTTGCCCTCATGATTTTGGTAACTATCTCTTACTCCTTATTTATGTTTACATGCTTTTCATATTATTCATTTGTAGAATGTTTTGATGTTTCATATGTTAAATGCCATGATAATTAGATTAGTGATATGCATGATTAGTATTTGAGACACCCATATTTATATAGACTCATACTTTGTGTTCTCACTTTAGTTTAACTATTGTGTATATCATAGATCTAATGCATGTGCATGTACATAATGATCATATGAGTTTTGTTTAAACATTTGCACTTCATGTTTTGATTTCTATGCTTCATGTTTTAATTACTCGTTTAGATGTTTGTTTTCATTAAGACTTGAGTATATACTTGTACAACTAGTGAGTCACAAATAGATTATTATATGTTTATGCTTGAATGCTCATTTGTACTCATTAGATGTACTAGTATAGTCTAGTTTTGATGATTCATGTATTTGACTTGTATTCTCTATTTTTATGCATGTTTTTCATGTTTATATTTAAACTTCATGTATATATCCATTTTGTCTAAACTATTAGCTATACATAAACATTCTTGAGCCACTTGCCTTCATGCATATACTTTTGTGGACTCATTCATGTTTGGATATGTATGTATACTTTAGTTTGTACAAGACATACATATGCCTTGAAGATTAAATTATTTTGATGAAAAATTAGATTTTCTTGTTTTTTATATTTTATGGAATATATTTTTGTTTTATTCCTTGCTTGAAGGATTTCGTACTAGTTTTCAAAATTTTCATATAACTAGTTCGTATTCTTCATTTGGTAGAGTTTTCAAATGTATTATATTATTTTCAAACTTATTTTTGAAAACTCCTACCTATCAAAGGGTGGTTGGTTGGGTGACCATGCCTTGTATGCTCATTATTGAAAATCCATTTAAAACATGTGTATGAAATGGGTGGTAGGAAGTATGAGTTATACACTTGATCTTATTGTGTTTCAATTGATATCATTGTATCTTTTCAATTGGTATCACTATTGACATTCTTTTTGTATACTCATATATGTTCTTATATATGTGTGCTTACACTTCAAATAATATCAATTTCGATTGGTATTTAATTTTCATACATATATATATGCTTTATTTGTGCTTACTATATCTCTATATCTTTGAGCACAAATTTGGTTATGCTAAGCTTGATTCCTTAAATGACTATTATATTACAAATGATTATTTTTCAATTGGTATCTTATCAAGCTTATGCCTCATTTTATTTAGTATTTCATAAAGGGGAGAAAATTTATATTTCATCTTTCAATTAGTTTTGTTTACCTTTGGTATTCTACTCCCACACTTTATGCTGAAAAATGATTGAAAAATTAATATTGACTTTAATTTGATATCATACGCTCCTAATGAAAAATATTTTCAATAGGTTTATGTTTTTCAAATTGGTATCAAAAGTGTAAAATATTTTCAATTGGTACTAATTTTTACAATTGATATCAAGATTACCTATATGTTTACATCTTTCAATTGATATCAAAATTTTGGTTGGTTTCTTCAAAAATGTTTTATGTACTTTCAATTGGTTTCTTCAAGTTTGATTTTCAATATTTTATTTACTTTCAATTGGTATTCCTTAATATTTTTTTTGGTTTACCTATTAGTTTATTTTCAATTGGTATCATGTTGCACTAAATTGATATATTTTTTAATTGGTATCATAATGTTGTATTTTGATTTCACCCCTTGATGATTTTTTTTGTTTCAACAAAAAAGGGGAGAACTTTATTTTATTATTTTCTTTGACCCCTTTATTGATGATTGATAAAAAGGGGGAGAAGTATTTGAGTATATATGCATGTTTATATCAAAGTTTGTTTTGGTTTCATATTGATATCAAGAGAATTTGTTTTATGTCTTATTGGTATCAAGAGAGTTTGTTTTATGTTTTGTTGATATTGGTATCAAGAGTACGGATATTAGTATCAAGAACATAGTTTGTTGTTTTGTTTTATTGATATCAAGAACTTTTATTAAAATTTTTATTGTTGGTATCAAAAGTTTTTATTGATTATCTTTCAATTGGTATCAAGAGCTTTTATTAAAAGTTTTATTATTGGTATCAAGAACTTTTATTGATTAGCTTTCAATTGAAATTTTTATTGGTATCAAGCGCAATTATTTAAAGAACATGTTTATTTTAAGTTTATATTTTCAATTGGTATTTAAGAACATGTTTATGTTAAAAGAAGGAGAAATAATTTATTTTAAAAATTTGGTATCAAGAGCATGATTATTTCATTATTTTATGCATGTTTATGCATATTCATGTTTAGCATTCATTGTATATCTTTTTGTTTATTGCTATGCATGAGTTAAGGGGGAGCTTCTCTGAAGCTTAACTTTAATCCATGCATATATAACTCCATGAGTTTTGTCATCATCAAAAAGGGGGAGATTGTTGGCCATGAGGCTTCCACTCTAGTTTTGATGATGATTAACTCATATAGTTATAGTTTACTAATAATCTTGTGATATTTAGTTTCAGATATTTAACCAAGATATTAGTAGGTGATTACCTTCAACAAAGGTATTTTGGAGCTTTCACATGGTGATTCAAGAGCTCGAGCGTCAAAGTTCATATCTAGCCTCGTTGGAGTCAAGCTCCGGGAATCACATTTGGATCGAGTCGACTTGGAGACGGCGCTCTACAAGAAGACCTCGGTTTGTTTTAGAATAGTTAGTTTAGATCCATTGTTAAAGATTAGATAGTGTGGTATGCTCAAGTTCACAACACACACACTTGTTTAAGTTTCATATTTTGGTTTTCGATTTTGATTTAACCGATCTTGGTTTTCATGAATAGATAAAATCAAAACAAGTTTACATGGTTTAATGTATACTAGATTTGTTCTATATACATCTATACTTCAACTATTTAAACAAACTTAGTATGATAGTCTATTTCATGAGTTTGGAGTTTTGGTATTTTAACAAAACGTATTTTTGAATTTTATGTCAAAAATATTGATATATATCTTTATATGTATATTGGATTCTATCCATATACTACATGCTTAAAAGTTGTTTCAATATCATATTTTTGTATTTGCAAGCGTTTTGGAGAAAACGATTTTTCTTTTCAAATAACCAAGTTTTGAAAAATACGGATTTTAGTTTTCGGCAAAATTTGTAAGTCACAAAAATGGTTCAAAATGTTTGTAACATGGTTTGATTTTTACTCAAACATGTTTGTATTTCAAAGATATAACTTGAACTGATTTTTGTGGAATTTATAAGGTTTTATGGGATTTAATTAAAGATAAAATACCTAAGTTTTAATCCCCAAAAATCCTGGACTGGCTTTCTGCCAGTCGACCGGACCGGTCGACCGTAGCAGAAGTCGGTCGACCGGACCGATCGACCGACATGCATAGGGCGTGCACGCTAGTGAGCTGGTGGGCTGGTCGACCGGGTCGGTCGACCGCCAGAGAGGTCTGCTCTCTGGAATAGTTTCTGGTCGATCGACCCGGTCGACCGGCAGAGAGCTCTGCTCTCTGTATCTGGCTCTGGTCGACCGGGCGGTCGACCGGCCAGAGAGCTGTTGCTCTCTAGATCCAGGCCCGGTCGACCGGGTGGTTGACCGGCAGGCTCAACGGTTATAAATTTGACCGTTGGCCGGTCGACCAGAAGGTCATTTTTGACCTTTCAGCCTGCCAACGGGCAAAATTTTTTGGGGGCTATAAATACCCCACATTTGAGTTATTTCTCAACAAGTTTTTAAGAGCCAAAATTCTGATCTTCTCTAGTGTTTTTATACAAGTTTTCAAAAGAGTTTTTAATGCCAAAAGATCAATCTTTATTTGTTTTGAAGGGTTGGAAAAATCAAAGAAACATAGGATATTTGGGATATTTGTTTTGGTATTCATTTCAATTGTTTAACTTGTTTTCCCAAGTATTTTTCTTTGTGTTTTTTTCCAAACTCTTTATTTCTCACACTTGAGCTTATCTACTATCCTATCTATTAGAATCTTTATTTTTGTGGGAAAGAAGTTGTTTGTGGTCTTTGTGATCACTAAGTTGTAAACCCTCCTAATTTGTGATATCCCTCTTGTGTAGAGGTTGATTGTTGGAGAGGTGGCTTTGTGCCCTATCCCTCTAGTGAGAGGTTGATTGGTTGTTTGGCTTTGTGCCCATCCCTCATTTGTGAGGTTGATTTGTGTTGACTTTGTGCCTAGCCTCTAAGTGTAGAGGTTGTGTTGTATTTGAGAGAGGAGTTATGTACTCCCAGTTATTGTATTGCCCAAAATCTTCATTGGAGGTTTCCCTGTGTGGGAAGTCCTGTGTGGACAAGTTAGTGAAAATCCTTCTGTATGAAGGCGGGGACGAGAGCTGGGTGCTCGAACCTCGAAACGTATTCTTGTGTTTGCGTTTGATCCATTAACTCTAACTCTCTCTTTTATATTGTGCCTAACATTGATTCATATTTTCATATCATACTTATATGCTTGGTTGTGTTTGTTTGTGTGCCTCACTTGTGTTTAACCACGAGAGCTTCATATAGCACCTCAACTCTTATTCAGAGGAATCAAGAGTTAGTCCAGAGCCCTTCACCGGGAATTCGGCTACATTCGTTGATTACACTAAGTGTGTTGCAATTTAGTTTTGTAATTTCGCATTATTGTTCATAGATTAGCCGTACACCTATGCACCCCCTCAAGGTGTACTTTCAGAGAGCTTATGTTCAAAATATTTGCTAGATTCAAATATTCAAAATCAGCAAGTACAACAGTTCTACCAGAAATTATATGCTTATTATGGATCACAGTAAATCTATGAGATGCATTCTGAGAAACAAAGGGGTTTAATGATGGTTTAAGTTGTTTACCCTTCTCAGATCTAGTCCTCTTAGACATGATGAAGTTAGAAGATGATAAACAAGATTTGGACATGAATTATGGAAAGATTTCTAGAAAAACTTATGAAATAAATAATATTTTGAGAGATTAGGGATTATACCTTGAAGAAACTAAATTTTCTCCTTGAAATCAAATAGATCTGAAGTTTTAAGGAGAGATCCAACAAATTTTAGGGTTTAATTTGAGATTGGAAGGGGTTTGGGAGAGATGGGAGGAAAGAAAATAGGGAGAAGAAGAGGATGAAGTCGGCGGAGAAAAGAAATGAGAGAGAATTTAGGATTTTAGGGTTTTTAAAAACTGGCAAAAAGGCAGTAGACCCGACTCGCGGTCGACCGCCCGGTTGACCAGGGGTCTAACTGAGAGCTTCTCAGTTACAGTCGGTTGACTGGTCGGTCGACCAGCTAAGGCCCAATTTTTTTTTGTATTTTAGGTTTTCTTGATCGATCGCCAGTCGACCGGACCTATATCAGGTCAACTAGGTCGACCGGATGGTCGACCGTAAACTGCCAAAAATCAGATTAAAAAATGTGAATTAAGGGTTTTTGAAAAACATTTTTACTTGGATATTTTTATACATAAAATAGAGAAATAACACCAAAATCTTATAGGCATGAAAAATACATGAAAATGATATCAAAACATTTTTTATTATTCTATTAAAAATATATTTTTCAACAATTTAAATCATATGTCAAGCAATTAAAAAAATATTGAAGTCGAATATCCTTAACGGGTTCTGAACTTCTTCTAGTCATTCCTCTAGATAAGATTTGAGACACGCAATTGCTTTCTTGATTTATTGCCTAAATATAGTTTAAATATAATACCCAATCACAAGATAGATAAACAAAAAATATATATACATGTATATGAGCAAATGAATTAATCTATGTACACATACATGCAAAGATATCTATCAACAAAATGAGCATGGGAAAATACTATGAACATGGGCAAGAAATTCAGGGCTAGTAAAAACAAAAGCAATGTTAAAAGACAAGCTCAAGTATAGGCAATCCAAAAAATCATGTATTCACAAATAAAGCATATTAACACAAAAGAAAATGGTAGCTAATCCTATGCATATATAGATCTAGAAAGAAATGAAATTTTCAAATGGAGAAATTACCAAACCATAGGCAATCTCCAAAACAGGTGCTTCTTGATAATGATGCAATGTGACAGTTGATCCTTTGAGCTCCAATGGATCCACCACCAAGACACCATCTCCTCCTTTGTCTTGATGGAGGACGACACACCTACATCAATCAAGTTGGTGTATTTTTTGGTACCCAAATCTTTTTGGCCCTATAGGGTTAGTACTTTCTCGAACCCAAACATTTTTGTTTTAATATTTTTAACTTAGCAAAACAAAATTTTTGTTAAATGGTCTTTGCAACCGTAAAGTGCACATGTGTACACTTTGTCATACATGAAAGCATGCTTATGTTGATATGTATGTACATATTGTGCATGTTTTTCATGGTGTGTTTGAGATGAATGAGTGTATGTTTCCTTTGGGGTTTTCTCTTTGGAAACATAGAAGTAAATTTGTTCATGTCAAATGCACACTTTTCAAGGTGGTATCCAAAGCACCAATATGCTTTTGGATATCCAAAAATTCATTTTTGTTAAAAGCACTAGTAAGGCTTTTACCCTTACAAACAAGTTTGTATTTATCAAATCTTTTTTCGTTTTCTCAAAAGAAATAGCTAAGTCATTTTTCTCTTTAAAAATAATTTCTAGCTTGTTCTTTAAAAAATTATTTTCCTTTTTCAATTTTTTATTTTGTGTAAGAGAAATTTCATATCTATTTTGTAATTCTTCAAAAAATTATGCAAGTTTATCCATAATTAAATCATTATCTTCTAAAGAGGTTTTGAGATTTACTATGGAAGTCTCCCCTCCGTTTTGCCATGAAGCAAACGTGTGCGACATCAATCTCCTCTTCGGAATTCTTTTTCGAATCATTCCAGTGGCTACCATTGTCTTCTTCTTCCTTTGCACGTTCTTAGAGAAGTGGCTTGAAGTGAGGGGTAATCCGTAATTAGATGGCCTATCTTCTTGCAATAAAAGCAAGGATCTGTCTCCTCCTTCTTTTCAAATCTTCCTGATGTCTTCCTCTTCAGAAGTTATTTTTGTCTTCCCTTTTTATAAAACATCTTGCTCACTTTTCGAATGAGCATAGCAAAGTCTTCATTTCCATCTTCAGATGAATCTTCTTCGTCGATGGTGGAGGGAATAGCTTTGAAAGCAATTGTTGTCTTCTTTAGTGTTTCCCTTTCTTCTCTCACCTTCATTTATATCTCATGGGTTTTGAGATTTCCAATGAAGCTGGAGAAATTCATCTCTTCTCTATCATTGAGCTCCTTAAGGGTTGTCGCCTTGACTTCCCAAGTTTTGGTGAGAGC
This sequence comes from Agave tequilana, assembly GCA_038442645.1. Lineage (NCBI taxonomy): Eukaryota > Viridiplantae > Streptophyta > Magnoliopsida > Asparagales > Asparagaceae > Agave > Agave tequilana. The sequence goes on from JAVJIF010007078.1 coordinate 47,262, forward strand.
TCTAATGACCTTGTGAATCTTTTAGTCATTGTCAATGATGTTACCTAAAGAAGACAAACTATTAGTATCTTTGTGAACCGAGTAAGTATCTCATCCATACATTTATTTCAAGTATATAAAAATTCTCATTTTGAGAACGAAGCAAGTCAACTTTAGATCTCTTAGCTTGCGACGTCCCCTCATGAGTAATGATTAGATAATTCTAAACTTTATAAGCGAATTTGCAATTATTACACAAGAAAGATAATTATCATTTAATACTTATGTAAGTGCATATTGGGTTTTGGCATTCGCCTCATAGTCCTTGGCGGTTGATTCGGACCATGTATCCTCATCACCGTAAGGTTCAACAAATTCTTTGGTACTGTCCTTGGCAACTCTAACTCCTAGGGACTTAAGGAATAAGTTCGTCTTGACCTTCCAAATGGGAAAGTTCAACCCATAAAATTTGGGTAGGGACTTGATGCTAGAGAAGTCGTGTGATGCCATAAAATAAGTATAAGTGCACACACAAATAACAAATGCAACAAATGAATATAGCCAAATGAAAGGACTCCCTAAGGTGGTTAAACCAAAACTAGGATTAGGCTCTGATACCAATTGTAAATCGCCTAGAGGGGGGTTAATAAGTGATGGCTATATTAAATGGCAAATATTGCGGAATAAAAAATTTACTTGCTAGCAACCTAGAAAATATCAATCATAACCCAAGAAATACTTGTAAATAAGTAAACAATGTAAGTGTAAACAATGTAAGTGTGCAAGTAAGTAAAGAGAGAGTATAGTGAAGAGAGAAAGGTAAGCAACCGCAAACACAATGATCTGTTCAGAGGTTCGAGCCACTGCTCTACGTCCCCGCCTTCAACACTATGAAGGATTTTCACTATTTTCACTAGATCGTCAATCGTTACAAATTCTCACTAGGACTCAATGGACTCACAAGTTCTCTCTCGCGGTGTCGCAGCCCAAACACGGAGCTCACTAGCTCACCTGAGGCCACAACCTCTACAACTTCACAACAGAAGGAAATCAGTGATCTTCACTTGATTACAAATGGCTCACAAGCACAATCCTATAACCAAGATAAAGAGGTGAAACTAGAGATTGTGTAGTGGAAATATCTTGCAAAGATGTAGAGGGAAGGCCCAAGCTAAGAAATCCAGGAAGTGGAGTTTTGGCTCAAAAGAAAAACTTTCAAGAAAAGGCTAAAACTTGACTAAATCTTCTTCTAAACTTGTAAACTCTTTTTCTAACATCTTAAATCTTGTTTTTGGGTTTTTCTACAGTCCTACAATTTATAGAGGATGAAACTATGAAGAGATAACCCAAAAGAGTCGTTAGGAAAAGACCCAGAAAAAGACAAAACAGAATATAGCCGTTGGGAAAAATCAGAAGGAAATCTTTCTGTCGGTCGACCAGCTGGTGGACCACCAACTGTCAGATTTTCGACCATTGGAGATAGCGGTCGACCGGTCGGTCGACCATTTTTCCCAACCAGAGAGCAAAGCTCTCAGACCCAACTGAGAGCAAAGCTCTTGCAGTCGGTCGACCTCCCGGTGGACCGAAGTGCACATAATGCACTTTGGTGCATGTCAGTCGATCGCTCGGTCGACCGACAACAAAGCTGCTCTGCCTACGGTCAACCAGTCGGTCGACTGACTTAGGGCCAAAGGCTTGTTGTGGAAATCTTTTTGAAACCAATCTTTTTTCTGACAAAATAAACTTTGATTTTTAAACACAAAATAGAGTTCTAGGGACTTGATAGAACTAGTGTGTGATCATTGATCAACACAAAACAAAGTTAGAACTATATTTTGTAAAAATACTTTTCTAAATCGAAAATCAGTTTTTTCAAAACTTGTTTTTTTTAAACTTGATCTTGAAAATGGAAAAGAAAAATGTTTTGAATTCTTTTTAAAGCACTTAAGGAATGTGAAAGATGTGTGTGTGTGTGTGTGTGTGTGTGTGTGTCAATCCCAAAGAGCTATCAACCTATATCATCTTGGTTTTAACAAACGACTATAAATCCTATCTAAAATGTAAAAAGCAAACAATACAAATCTTGATATAGTCTTCTTTTACAAACTTGATCCTTGCGCTCTTCTCTGTGCTTAGGTTTTGGGATCTACATCTTCTTGGCTTCTAAACGTGTGAGTCTTATGATGGAGCCGAAAAGCAACAAAGTGTTAACCTGAAACTTTGTTAAAAAATTGTTAAAAACATAACTACCTATGTTTTCTTATTATCAAAACTAGGGCTAATGGCCTTTGGCCCAACAGATATCAATTATCATTAAGAACTAAATCAAGCTTAGCATAAAATCAATTTGTAAAATATATGAACATTGTAAAATAAGCACAATCAAAATCATATATATGTATGTTCAGAGCAATACAATATCAATTTGAAATATGATGCATATATATATATATATATATATATATATATATATATATATATATATATATATATATATATATATATATATATATATATATATATATAGAAACATGAGTATACAAAATGAATTTTTATTAAAAATATGTATATCTCATAACTACCTCCCTTTCATGCACATGTTTAAATAGATTTTCAATGAAGGTGTACAAGGCATGGTCGCCCTCCAACCACTCTTGGGATGGTAGGGATTTTCAAAAATATAATTTGAAAATACTTATAGCATATTTGAAAACTCTACTAAATTGAAGAATAACGAAATTAGTTTTATGATAATTTTAAAAGCTAGTATGAAATCCTTCAAGTAAGGAATAAAATAAATATATATTTCATAATATATGAAAACTATACGAGAATCGACATTCAAAAATCTATAGAGCTCATGAAACAAAACTATGAGTAAACAAAGGATATAGAGTGTACAAAAAATCATGTAATCAACACATGCATGGATATATGACAATGAATCTTAATCAAAATTCTTTACACAAAAACATGAAACAAAAAAAATTTAACTTTCATTAAAACTAAATAAACTTCAAGGTATATATATGTTTTGTCGAAACTAAAAGTATACATACATATCCCAAACATAAATTGAGTCTACAAAAGTATATTACATGAAGGCAAGTGGCTCTAGGATAGACAAGTGTATTTATAGTTTTGGACAAAATTAACATATACATGAAGTAAAACACGAAAACATGTACAAAATAGGAAAAACAAGTAAAGATGCAAGAATCATCAAAACAAGGTTATTCAAATACATGTAATGAGTACAAATGAGCAATGAAGTACAAACACATGATAATCAAGTGTAGCTCACTAATTATACTAGTATAAATACAAGTTTTAATGAAAATTATATTTAAACAAGTAATCAAAATATGAAGCACAAAATATAAACAAACATGATCATTAGGCTAAATGCACATGCTATTAGAACTAGGATATACATATTAGTTAAACAATAGTGAAAACACAAGAGTATGAATTCATGTGAACATGGGTGTATCTCAAAGACTATCTATGTATATCACAAGTTTGATAGGCATTGCATTTAAACATAATGAGCATGAAAATCAATAATGCTAAAATATTAATATAAATATATAAACAAAATAAAGAGTTAGTGACAGTTATCAAAACCAATAGAACTAGTCTCTAGATCTCTAAATCATAGTGGTCCTCCCACTTAAACATCCGTTGAAAGTGATGCATTCATAGATATGATCTTTGAGTTCGAAACGCATCCACCATCAAGGCACCAATACTTTCACATCTTGTGAGAGTCCACACCTAAATCAATTATAATAAGAGTGGATTTTAATACTAAACTTTCTTTGGTCCATAGGAGTTAGCACCTTTTCTAATCCAAATAAATTTATTTGCAAAATTTGAATTATGTATTCTGTCATAATAAAATTTTACAAGGTGGCCCGTACGTCCACAATGTGTACAGGTGCACATATTAGCAAACATAAAATCATGTGTGTGAGCATGATGAGCATGTGTATGCCGTGATTTGTGTGCATGAAGATGTGGAGCATGTTTCTTATGAAACATAGATTCCAATTGTGTGTGGTTCATGACATATTGGCTCAAAGTAGAGTCCAAACAATCAACACTCTTCTTCAAAGTATAAATATCATTATCAATACTTGAAGAAGATGTGGAGTAAGCAACATATTTATCAATAGAAGATGAATTTCTAGTAGCATGACAAACATGAGACTCAAAATTATTTTTCAAAGAAATATTTTCTTTTGAAACAAAATTCAATTCTTTTGAAATCAAAGCTATTTTGTTTTTCAAAGAGTCATTTTCTTTTAAAACAAATTCAAAATTTGAAGAAAAAACTTCATTCTTCTTCAAAACATGATCAAAATCATTTTTATTTTTTAAAATCTCATTTTCTTTTAGAACAAGGTCGAGTTGAGTTTTCAAGGAATTCCTTTCACTTGAAATCTCAACCTTCTCTTACAGAACAAAATCAAGTTTTGAAAAACAATTCTCATTTTTTCTTTTTAAATCAAAACTCTTGCTTAAGCTTTGTACTTTAAAAACAAGTTTTCACAAACATGGATAGCACTTCATTTAAAATATATGCATCCATAGCATTATCATTGCATGAAGAACTAGCACAATCATCAAGATGAGTATCCGAATTTATCTCAAGGAGTCATTCCCTTAGATCATGTAGCACGTTTGCTCGAATTCATCCCTTCTTAGTTCTCTCTCCAAAATGTGTTGCACTTATTCCTTGGGAGAGATCAATGTGTTCCACACTGCAAAAGTAGAACCACAATGAGAAATAAATGAAAGATGTTCTTTGCTAAGTGTATGCCTAAGTGCCTCCATGACTTGTGCATTGGCCTCTAGGTACTTGTCATTATCAAAATATGCAATCCTAGGGCTTTGAGGTATGCACTCATCTTAAACTTTCACATATCGATACTGGAAACATCATACTTGGGAGGAGCAAGGAAATCCATGAGTGTGTAAACTATATGTGTGCAAAGCAATTTAGATTAGCAATGAGGATCTCAATCCTACGTGGTTAAACCGAATATTAGGAGCGCTAGCTCTGCTACCAATTATAGGTACACCTAGGGGGTGAATAGGTGTACAAGCTAATCTAGTACAAATGATGCGGAATTTAAAATTTAATAGCAAACACACTATGTGTAACCAAGAGTAAACCCGAATTTCTCGTGAAGGGCTCTGGAACTACTCCTCCAGATTCCTCTAAAGTAAGAGTTGAGGTGCTTTAAAAGCTCTCTTGGTTGAACACAAGTGTGGGCACACAAACAATACCAAGCATATATATGATATGAACAATGTAAAGCAATGCAAGATATTAAAAGAAAGAGAGAAAATAGATCAAATGCAAATACAGTGATATGTTTCAAGGTTTGAGCCACTGCTTTACATTCCCATCTTCACATAGAAGGATTTTCACTATGTCCACACAGGACCTTCCACATAGGGACCTCCACTGAGGAATTATAACTCAATACCAGAGTACATAACTCATTCTCTCTACAACACATACGTCTACACAAGAGGTGGCACAAAGCCTAGCACAAAGCAAAGAAGAAATAAAACTTAGTGATCCAATGATCACAAACTCTCTCTTAGTGATCTTGAAAGATCACAAATAATTTTTCTCACAATACAAAAATCCTAAAGATAGATTTAAGATGATAGCTCAAGTATGTGAGAAATCAAAGTGTTTTGAAATAACAAAGAAAACACTTGGAAAAAAACTTCTTGATAGATATGTAAAACGAAAAACAAAAACTACAATTTCCAAAGCTTGATTTTCTTTGATTTTCTAAAAACTTTGAAACAATTAAAATAAGAGTTTTGGCACAAAAAATTCTTTAAAAAACTTGCTGAAAACACTTAAGAAGATGGAGAAATTTGCTCTTAAAAATCTTAGGAGAAACAGCCCCCAAAGATCCATTTATATATGGTTCAAAAAATATAGTCGTTGGGGTCCAAAACAGATCAGAAATGACCTGTCGGTCGACCGCCCAGTCCACCAACAAACTGTCAGATTTCTGACCGTTGGGGTTTCCAATCAACCGGCCCATGGCAATTTGCCTAACGATCGACCGCCCGGTCGACTGAGGCCAGAACCAGAGAGTAAACTCTCTGGTCAGTTGACTAGGGCTAGATCTAGAGAGCAAGCTCTCTGGATCGGTTGACCGTCCAGTCGACTGGCCCATGGCCAAGGCTTCTATGCATATTTTGTGCACATTGGTTGACCGCCTGGTCAACAGAGCTCTGGTCTGGTCGATCGGTCGGTCGTCCGCCAGTAGGCTTAGGCTGGGATTACATGTTAAAATACTTGGTCTTTTAAATACCTATAAAATCCCTTAAAATCTATAAAAATAAGTTCATGTAAGCACTTGAAATACATATATGTTTGATTAAAGATCAACTCATATTACAAACTATTTGAACTATTTTTAAGGCATAGAAGTTAAGCTTGAAACCAAAAACTGTATTTTCAAAAACTCACTTTATTTTATCTTTAAGAGTTTTTGAGAAGGCTTCAAAATGAAAAATTATTTCTTAAAAACTTGTTCAAATAAAAAAATAAGATAATGAAACTTATTTGAAGCGTAGTGTGTATAGATAGAATCTAATACACATATAAAAGATATATTTATGTTTTTGACATTAAATTCAAAAACTAAGTTTTAATAAAACAAAACTTAAATACATGAATTAGAATCATCAAAATAAGTTTTTCTACAATATGAAACAATAATGTATATGAATGAAATCCAATACACATTTAAACATGTAAAGTTTGTCTTGATTCTATCTATACATGAAAGCCATATATGTATTCTTGAAAATTTAAAACTGGTTAAACTGAAACAAAAAACTATTGAACTTGTGTATGTGTATATACTTGAGTATATCAAGACTATCTATTCTTATACATGATTTAAACAAAACTAAAACAAACCTAGACCAAAATCTTCTTGTAGATTTTCTTCTCCAAGACGACTCGATCCAAACTTGATCCAAAAGAGCTAGATGCGATCGTTGCCATGTGAACTCTTGAATCAATACTTGTTTGCTTCAACACTTTGACTGTGAATCTCTTATTGAAGTCAAATCTCTACTAAGATTTTGATCAATATCTAAAACTTAATAAACATAAGATCATTAGCAAACTAACCTTCATAAGTTAGTCATCATCAAAACTAAGGTGAAGGGCCTCTGGGCCAACATGTTTTCCGGTATTCGTATTGATTTCTTATATCGGTAATATTTTTCTGTATCGCTTGACGTGTTTCCACTTGATGTGTTATATTTACCATGATGTCTCTTGTCACCTGCCTGATATCACCCTCCTATCATGCTATCACCTGGCATCCAGCATGATATATTTGACTCTCATAATTATCACGATAACGAAAATGATAACCTGACATCTTGACACATCATGTTATATTCCAGTACAAACCGTACTCCTATACACATGTACTCCTGATAGTCCTGACTTGTTCCTGCTCGTTCCCAAAATCTAATAATTATCTGATAAACTATAAAAAAGAACAACTTACATCGGGTCGGGGAACTTATGGATATCAATATATGTTCACGTTTACAGTGGAATTAAGTATGTTGAGCAACTAAATATTTCAGTTCAACCTAAGGTCCTTCAAGTGACTGTGGGGAGCGCTGGCTCCCTCATTCTTGGTACCATCTTGAAAAGGGCATCCTATAAGACCCTCTTGAACGCCTCGCGGTAGGTTTCATCCTCCAGCAATGGAACAATCCTGGGCTGTGGTCCCAGGTATGCACGAGACCCACTGTAAACATTATTCGTTAATACCCTCGTTGGTTTCTAATAACTAGGACGCTAGTCCACATATCTAGACATCTGGATAGGATGAGTATAATAAAAGATGCTAACTAATAATTTGTTGTTTGTTTCTCCGTGTTTGCTTTCATCGAGTTTTACTTCAAATTTCTGGTTTTATGATTATTATTATTATAATATAGCTGCTTACATCCTGCCTTATCATTTGTGTTCTTCCACCAGTCTCCTATTCTTATCATATTATACAATACATGTTCTCTGCTTGATATTATTTACTATCTCTCTGCCTGCTCTTGTATGCCTGTACTCATGACACGATTTTTACATACTTTTTTTTTTTAGATTTATCAATACACGTGTGCTTATTCTCGCGCGCCACTTGGCATTCACCACACTACTCGTTGCGGAGTTTCTGACTCTCCTAGATCCTCATGTCCAAATCTCGGAGCTTGAAGCTTGTGGATTCTCCCGGTTGTTATTCAGAGTGGTGCAGCGGAAGTGTAGATCATCGGCAGACCGTCTGAGACCCTATCCTTCCAGGCCCCCTGCTCGTCTCTCGAGTTTTCCTTCTGTAACTCGTGAGCGCCCTTTGTACTGTTCATACTTCTATATCTCTTTGTATTCTCGCATTTGTGCCTATCAGTGATGTAATATTCTTGTAATATTGTGTCACATCTGATGATAACTTTATAATTTTACTCATATGTTGGAATGTATAATGCACCACGTATTTCCGTACTCTAATTCTTACTTGCACTGATGCTTAGTATATATACATGAGGGTATTTCTGACCTACATATATACATCGCAGTAACGTCTCCGTACTGATCGAGCGGAACCAAGCACTTGAAAATGTGTATTTTATGAAATCATTGTAAAAGCGTGTGTGCTAATGTTCCCTCGATACTTTCATTATAGCATTGCTCATCGGGTCAAATCCACCGGGATAGGAGGCGACAGAAGCATTAATAGTTTATGTACACGTCAGTTATTAACAATTTTTCTTTATTAAAGAATGAAAAAGAAAAAGAAAAAAACTCCAGAAGTGATAGGTAGAGAAGATGATAAAAAGCCGAGCTAAAAACAAAAGAGGAGTGGTTTGTGGAATCGGTAAAAGAAAACAAGAGAATAGAAATGAAATAAAAAGTGGAGTGATTTAGGAAGTGGGTTTGAAAACAAAAAGAAAATGAAAACAAATGTGTACAAATAAGGTGGTGAAAATAACAATAAGAAAATGATAAAAGAATTTTGAAAATTATTTTTAAAACAAAGTAAAAGGAAAGGAGAATACTATGAAAGAAAATTCATGGCCACTAACTACTAATTGCTCCACTAATTATGCTAACTTCTTAGTGATAGTTGTCTCACATGAATCCTTTGACATCACTAATACTTAGCTTCAAGAGACAATACAAAGCATGGCTCATAAGATTTTTCTTCCACATTCAAACCACACATCCATTCCACACAATTAAAATGCAAGTTACTATTAAATTATCAAAACCAATTAGAGGTGAGTATAAAATAAAATTAGCATTGCAAGTTAGCAAGTTAGTGGTTTGATGTTAGAATGTTAGAATCCATCATCATGAGCCATCAATGGCTCTTGCAAGAGTAGGCTTTGAAATGCTATTAGATTCATGTGGATTATCAAGTAAGTAGTTAGCTAGTTAGTGGTTAGTAGTTAGATTGCCATGAAAAGAAAAGCTAGTTAAGTATCATGTAGAAGATGGAGAAGATTACAATAGAGAAGAAAGACACATTTACATAGATTGTCACCATCTATTACATTAATTTCTCTCTATCTCTCTCTGAATCATCTCAGCCTTACTACATGATCTAAAAATAAAATAAGAGTGCAAAATAAAAGAAGAAGAAAATCTTACTTTACAGCTAAAAGAGAGAAAATCTAGCCTACTTGCTGATATGGTTCCATCTCAGGTCTCTGCAGGGATATTGATCGAGCCAAACCTGCACACAAAAAATACAAAAATTTAGAATAGTGATAGGTCCTCAATTCTACAGTGTAGCCTAAGGCTAACAGGTCGTGATCCACAGGGAGGGACAGCGATGGAAACGTTATGTAAGTTTCTTCTTTTAATTTACAAAAACTAAATAATACTTATCTTCTCAGTTTATAAAAAGAAAATAAAAATATTAAGCTAAGATAAGAGAAGATGGTAGAAGAAGAGATGGTGTGATGTTTTATTTTAATTATAAAAGAAAAAGAAACAAAAAAAGATAAAGAAAAATGTTGATGCAAAAGTCAAAAATAAAAAGAAATAAAGAAAGAATATTTACCTCTACTTTTGAACCATAATGAAATTTACTTTAGCATGGAGTAAAGCAAAGTAATAGAAAAGAATAAAGGAAAGCAAGGCTTCGACGAGATCGAGCACAACGAAAAAAGTGGGAAACCTCCATTGATTGTCACCTTCAATATAAGATTCTTGAAGAAAAGATTACAGTAGTGTTACTCATAAATCTTTCTCTCTTTTAATCATGTAACTCTCTCTAACCTAAGCTAAAAAGAAAAATAAAAATTACATCGAAGAAGAAAATAAAAATCTAAAGTAAAGTTCTCTTTGAAGTGGTCCCCTCTCTTCCTTCGAGGTATGAGAGTATTTATAGAAGAAACCAGAGAGATAGAATACGTATGAAGATAGGAAGAGCTGAATATTTCTGAATTTGAATTCTCCCCTTATCTCCAAACTTGATTTAATTTATCCAGAAATTCAATTCTGATCTGCAGCTTGTTAGCGTGCTGATTACTAAATATCACTTATCAAATGATAGAATTGGAATGAGGGATCAACAGAAGAATTGTAGCTCTTTAAGTCTCTTTTTTGTATCATTTTGAATCATCAGATTTGAGATTCAATAGCAAATGTTATGATTAAAATGCTAAATTGTATCCAGCCTGAATTTGAATTTAAATTGCTTCATCTCATCCGTTGATCTTCTCTTTATCCATTTATCCTCTTTGATTTTCAGTTTATCTTCAGCAAAACCGATAGGGTTTTTAAACAATTCATTTTTTCTTGAATTAGATGATATTATCTTATCTGATATACCTAGTTTTCAGATAAGATAGCTTCTTGAACCTTTGAATTTGAATCGATCCCCTTTCTTTTGAACTTTTAAATTTAATTGGATAAATTTCATGATTATCTTCTCCCTATCATATCCTGCATGAATTAAGACATTAAGACAAGTTATTTGCAATATTCATTACAAAATATATATAAGAATGTAATAATATTTATGCAATATATGTGTCCAAACACACCCCCACACTTATCTTTTGCTCATCCTCGAGCAAAACAAAGAGAAAAGAAAAACTAAACTGATCAAGCCTAACTCGCTTTCGTAGAGATTACGGTTGCATTTAGCATGTGTAACAAGCCGTTACACCTCTAGGTTAACTCTAAAGGACGAGTTTTGTCTCGTGAGGGTTTTCAGTGGATTGCACCCACAAAATCCATGAAAAAAAAGAAATGAATTATTAGTATTTTTTTAAACGTATTTTGAAAGGAAAAAATATTTGAAGTATTAATGTAAAATTTTAAGTAATCTATAAGTCATAGGATTATCAAAACTTAGTCATTCCTAAACTTAGTCTTTATTCAAAAACTTGTTTTCAATCAAGGTAAGGATTAAAATTGTATTTCTCATCTAGTCTATTATTTTACCCTAAGTCATATGCATCTTGTGACCATAAAAATTTGGCTCAGGATTCTTCAACTCTAACTCTTATGCCTTATTATTTTATTTTTTTTAATTTATGGTGGTAATATCCCTTAGCTCTATAAGGCTTTCTAATTCGCCCCTGTAACGAGCCTTAGTCGGTGACTCCCAAGCCAGACGATTTTAAGGCACCGGGTGAGAAAACACCTCAAGAACTTAGGACTCGAGCAAACAAGGCCACAAAACTAAGGATTTTTATTTATATGAACCACTTTTAGGCGTGAATACTTATGCTTTATTAGGCACAAATACCCAGCTTAATCAGAGGATTTTTTTTGATATATGTATATATATATTTTTTATATAAGGCATAAGAATCTTTGTTTTAGAACCCTAGGTGTGTAAGTGTATAAAGTATGCATATTTCATTAAGGTAAAAATTAAGACTAAATTACTTTTTCAATTTTTCTTCCTAACCTCAAAATCAAACAAATAATTTTATTTTGACCAAGTATAATTAGGATCCTCTTATTTCTTAAAATTAACTTAATTTCTTACAAAAATAATTCAAATTATTAATTTTCATTTTCAAAAAGTTTTTAAAAAAAGGAGGAGTTTTGTCTCTTGAGGGTTTTCAGCGGATTGCACCCACAAAATCTATAAAGAAAAAAGACAAATGTTAGTGTTTTGAAAATACATTTTGAAAGAGAGACAAGTTTTCAAAATATTTTTGCAAAAAATAAGCAATCTAAAATCATAAGTCCATTAAAAATTATTCTTCCTTAAACTTAATCTATATGCTAGATCTTATCTTCAATTAAGGTAAGAATTCAAAATTGGATTGAATATTTTATCCTTCATAAAACCTAGATAATATGCACTTTGTGAGAGTGAAGATTTCTGGGATTTCAACTCTAACCATCAAGCCATTTATTTATGCATATATATTTTTCTTCTCTTAGCTTTCTTAGGCTTTCTGGTTTACCTGGGTAGTGAGCCTTTAACCGATGACTCCCCGACCAGACGGTCTTAGTACACCAAATGAGAAAACATCCCTCAGGTTTAAGTACTCGAGTAAATAAGGCCACAAAATTAAAGGGATTATTTGTTTCTTATGACCACTTTTAGTCGTGAATAATCATGCTTCTTTAGGCATAATTATCCAGCTTAATAAGTGATTTTTTTCTTCAATATACAATGCACACACACACACACTTTATGGCATTTAAGGTCTTTGTTTTCATCCCAAAAACTGTGTAAGTGTGAAGTGCATACTCTCTAAGGCAAAAAATTCAAGATGAAATTATCCCTCCAATCTCTCTTACTTAACCTATAATCTTAAACAAAATCCATTATTTTAACTAGGTTTAAGATGTCATAATTAAGACTTCCTTAATTTCTAAGATCATCTTAATTTTCTTAAAAATAGATCAAAAGTTTATCTCTTATTTCAAAAAGTTTTTAAAGAAAACGAAAAAAATCTATTCAAAGGGTCTAAAAATACCTAAAATAAGTGAAAAAGAAAGAAAATCTAAAAACTCTACATTAGTAGACCTTTTCCCACACTTATCTCATGCATAGTCCTCAATGCATCATGAATGTATGTATGCATGAAACAAATAGAGAGGGAAGGAAAAATCACCTCAAGGTGGTAGTTCCGGTGGTGGTCTGATTGGTTCAAGAAATAAGGCCCAATCTAAATTGCATGGAGTTCATAAAAACCCACCAGAACCCCTCTAATATAACCCATTATTATGATGTGAACGTTGATGATTTTTATTAAGAATTTTACCCCATCTAATTTTTAAATTTTAAAAATAATTTTAGAGTCATTATTTTCAACATCTTTATCCCAAAATAGATTATGAAAAGATGGAATGATTGATTTAGACTCAGGAAGTACAGGAACTATGATCAACTCAGGGAAGTGACTAAAATCAAGTGAAGGTTTAGGAGTCAAAATTTGTTCAGATAGTGAGTCTAAATCAAGAAGTTGAAACTCTGGTCCATATTCATTTTCCTGCAATAGAATGTGACTTCCTAAGGTTGGTGACTTAAGTTTAAGAATTACAGGTATGGGAATCAAAACTGACTCTAAAATGTTGCTCAATTTGGGTAGCAAAAAAGGAGTCAATACTGATTCAGAAATTTGAACTGAATCACAATTTTGAAAATCTGGGTCACATTCTTCTTTGAGTTAAATTTCATAAAAATGAGAACTTGCCAATTTTTCAATGGAACTTTCAAAAGTAAGGTATTGGTCAAGTTCAATATGATGATCATCAAACATGGGTGATTCAATTTCACGATGGACTGGTACAGGATCTCATACTGACTCGGGAAAATGATTGAAATCAGGTAAAGATACCGGAGTCATTATTGAATCAGGTAGTGAATTTGAATTACTAAGTTGAGGTTCATGATCACATTCATTCTCAAGTTCAATCTCAAGAAAGGGATAACTTGCCAACATGTCAATGTTGGTCTTAAGAATTTGATGTTGGCCAAGTTCAAATAGGTGTGCTGAAATTGAATCTTGGTTTCTAAAATAATAAGATTCCTGGGACAAATCAATAGAGTTAGAGATACCTGAATTGGTAAAAATTTGATAAGAGAAAGTTTTCTCATTCCTACAAATGTTGACCAATTGACTCAATTGTGTTTACAACCTAGTGATAGACCGGGTAGAAATTTTTTGAAATTGTAGCGTGGACTCTTGCAGGATTTCTATGCCATTTTCTAGATATGTTGTTTCATCAAGTGGATGTTCTAGAAAAGGAGTGTAGGGATCTTGGTTTTGAATAATTTGTGAAGAGTGTGAGTCCAACATGTGTTGAGATTGATGCTCAGACTTACGGAAGCATTCCATACTCGTTTCCCGGGCAACTGGTTATTGATTTTGAATAGGTGAAACTAAGTATGAATCTTGAAAATATTGTGAAATTGGTGATTTGAGCTTCTTTTGTTGGGACTCAAGCATGGCTTGTACAGTTTCTATACTTTTTCTAATTCATATTTTTTTTCAATTAGTGGTTCTAGAAACGGAGTATAGGAAGCCAAATTGGGGAATGAATATTGTGAAAATTTTGAAAATTATGGGCAGGGTAGTTGAAAATTTGACTCGGGGGTGTTGAATCCCCATTGATTCTATGAAGAGTGAAAATTATTTTGAATAAGTCCAGCCTGGTGTATTTAGTGTTTATATTGAAAAAAGCCAGGTTGGAATTATCCGAGTCAAATGGGCTGAAATATGGATTTATATTGAAGTTGGAAGTATTATTGTTGAAATCTATTTCATAAATAAAACACAAATAAAAAAGAAAAAGCAAACAACAAACAAAAAGAAAGAAAAAAATCAAAACCAAGCCTATACTGAGGTTGAACTAGACGACTCCTAACTGGTAGATTACCCAGGGGAGGTTGTTGTATGAATCCGACCACAAGCTAATCGGCCAGGTAGAGGCAAAATACGGTGGGAGGCATTCGTGTGTAAGCAACGGGCCTTAATTACGCCAAACCACGGTATCTTCGAGGCGTAACCTCTTAATCCCCAACCTTAGACACCGATTTCACAAGAGTAAGATTCTCACAAGTTTCACCCTCGGTCAATATCTTAATGAGTCTGAGATGTCCCTAGAGGCCAAGTCTATCAATTTTTATTAGGGCTTGGGTTGTGTGAGTGGGGAGGTAATTTTTGAGTTAAGGAAGGGTGATGAAATTCCCATCTTATCTTGTAATAGGTTTTGCCCTTAATTTCAATTTGTGCATGTGTGCAATATAGACAAGAATAACACACAAAGCGAGTAAATTACCCACGTGTTTATCGTATGCTATATGCAATGCCATATGTACACCTTGATAGGTAGTAAAAAGTGCATATTTTTCAATACATTTACTATCACATTTTCATATTTATTCCTATAATTATGCACAATTACTAATGTTTTATTATTTAATGTGTGCAGGCCTTGAGTAACTAATTAAATAAAGAATAAAGCCCAAAAGAAGCCCAAAAGCCCATGTCCAAGCCCAAGTGAAAAGTTGCGATTATCAAATGTCAAATTTGCAATTACTAAGGGCAATAGTTGCAAATAATAAAAGAAGAGGGAAGGATAGACTTCTATTCAATCCTAAATACTTGCAGGATGAGGATAAAAGCCAAAGAAGAGAGTGCAAAGATAACAAATTCGTTGATAAAAGATTTGAATTTAGGGTAACTTGCTTCCCAAGTTATCCCGAAATCCTAAAATAAAGAGTCAGGATACATCTTCCAGAAAGATAAACCCAGATGGACGGACCAAAGAAGGCCACGCGCGAAAGCGCGTGGCCAGCCGACACAACTTGGCCGCGGAAACGCGGCCCAAGCCGCGTTTCCGCGGCAGTTTGGATGAGCCAGGGTAACGATTTTCGTGGAGGAGTCGTATTGGGACTCTACCTCCTTCTGCACCTATAAATACCCCTGCAGAGCAACCAAGAAGGGCGCCCAGCGAAGTACAGGGCCAAATCTAGGGTTTTTAGGCTAGTTTGTAGTTAGTTTTTATTTTCTTTTTGTAACTTTTATTCTTTTATGTAAATAAGAGAGAGAGAGGTCTATATTGAGAGTGACACCGATGTACCCTCCTCTTTTCTGTCATTGTTTCAAGCAATAAAGGTAACCATTCATTTTATGTTAATCGCTTTACTTTCCTTCTTTTTCTTTTCCTTTTCTACTTTACGTCTGTTGGTTTTTGATGAAAATGCAAGTGAATTCTGAAGCACAAGTATAACAAGTCTTTGTGAGTGCCAACGATATTTCATGGAGATGTTTTCCTCCTCAAGGTCCGTATCACTTCATTCTTGCCCAGCTTGATGATATAATGTGAATAAGGGACTGAGCTCGATCCTATGACTTATGCGTTGAACGCCTCCGAAGTAAGGTAGAACATGCAAGGGTTTTAGGTAACTCATCAACCAAACTAAGGTAAGTATTTCTTTTTCTTTCTTTTCTTTTATTTTTTGTAGATTAAATCACCAACACTTCAATTCTTTCTTTCCCAACTCATTGTAAATACCGCTTCCTTTCTAACTTAACTTTAAATACTATTTTCTTATTTTCCTTTTAATAACTAAAAAAAGAATTTTTTAGAGAACTTGCTTAAAAAGCTTCCATCGCTAGTCCCTCCCTGAGGATCACGACCCGCATAGCCATTGCTATAGCGGATAGTATTGAGCACCTTGCACGTCCTATTCTTAAAACTGAAATTCTATATTTTGTGTGCAGGAAAAAACTCAATCAAAATTTTGGCGCCGTTGCCGGGGAGGGACGGTAAGTATTCTCTAAAAAAAAAATTAACTAATTCTTTTATTCTTTCTATTTGCAGGTTTGGAGAACAGGAATAATAATAGCAGCAAAGGACATATAGCAACTCTGTGCCTCTGCCCTCGAAGGCAGAGCAACAGGGCCTACTACAGTGCCGCGTTTCCGCGGCAATAGCCGCATTTCCGCGGCCTGGGTAGTTCACTACTGATTCAGTTTTCTGCAGGTTGCTGCAATTTGCAAATTTGATTTGTCTGCTCTGTTAAATATTTTCTGTAATCACCCTGCATACTGCTAACTAATTAACAGTAACTTATTTGTTGATAAATAAAAAAAATTAGACTCTTGCATTTTAGGCACGTGTCTATCTAATTTTTTTTAATTTTTGTTGAAGAGTGCTGGAGACAAGGTACGTTCGCATTGCATATAGACTAGGAAGCACCCTTGGCTGATTTTCTGCTTTGAGTGATTATTTGTCTACTGCTTTACACGTACACAAAAAAAATTTAAGGGCATAACCCATAAATAACATAAGGTAAGGATTTCATCACCCTTCCTTGGCCCACAAATCATCTCCGTTGCACTCACAACCCTAACCCTGAATAAAAATTAGTAGACGTTGGCCCTAGGGACATCTCGGACTTAATTAGGAGATTATCCTAAGGGGAAACAGTGTTGGAATTTGACTCCTGCCAAATCAGTGTCTAGGAAAGGGATTGAGGGCCGAAAGCCCAAAAATTGGTGGTTATTTAATTAAGGAACGTCTTTGACGGAAAACCTCCCACCAATCTTGCCCTGAGCTGGCTGATTAACTTGTGGTCAAAGTCTGCACTCTACCTCCCGTGGATGGTCTAACCAGTTAGGAGTCGTCTAGGTCATAGGTCTACCCTAATTTAGGTTAGAATTTTTTTCTTTTTTGTTTGCTTATTTGTTTGTTTTCTTTTTATTTGTTTGTGTTTATGTGATATGGCATATAACAATAATTTTTCCAATTTTAATCCATATTACACACCAAACTCTTTTTCAGATATTACTAACCCAGCATATCATAACTTTAACCAACCTAGTGTGCCGGAATGGTCTTATCCAAATGCATATAACCCATGCCCCCCATCTTATGACCATAATTTCCATAATAATTTCAAATCTTCACAGAGTTCATGGGGTTTCGCTTCCCCCGAGTTCAATTTTCAACCAACTTGTCCCCCATATCCACCTTGTCCACAAGATTCCCAAGATTCATACTCAGATCCACCCATTCAGAATAGAAAACCATCTATCTTGGAAATGATGAGTATGCATGAGTCCAAGCAACAATTACCATCAATCTTTGACATGATGATGCGTGAGTCCAAGCAATAATCACAAAATCTGACCGGCTCACAACTTCATCACGATTACACTTCCTTTTTTCAAGTCCAATCACAAAATGATGCACCAATCGACTATGAAAAGATGCTTGAAGCCATGACTCAGGGTAGATTAGCTCGTGATCATGAAATAGATATGATGGTTCAATCTTTACGTTCTCACCGTTCGGCCAATTCTGATATCGCTGACCACTCTCTTAGAGCCGACGAGTCACGTTGCTTTGGACAATAAGATTCTAATTCAGTACCATCAATTGAACTTGCCGAAACTCCAATTTTTGATAGTTTGGCAAGTTATTCCTTTCCTGAAATAGAACTTGAGCATGAATATGATCATGATCCCCAACATGATGATTCAATTCTACTTCCTGATTTAATAATGACTCCGGTGTCTTCACCTGATTTTACTTTTTCCGAGTCAACATTGGATCCTGTGCCAATTCATCATGAAATTGAATCACCCATTTTTGATGATCATATTAAACTTGACCAATTTTATAATTTTAAAAGTCCCATGGATAAATTGGCAAGTTCTCATTTTTATGATATTGAACTCAATGAGATATGTGACCTAGATTCTCAAATCTGTGATCAAGTTCAAATTCCTGAATCATTATTGACTCCTGTTTTGTTACCCGACTTAGGTAATTTTTTAGAGTCAGTTTTGATTCTCACACCTATCATTCCTGAACTTGAATCACCAATATTGAGTCACATTCCATTGTGGGAAAATGATTGTGGACTTGAGTTTCAACTTCTTGATTTGGACCCACTTCTTGAACCAAGCTCGACTCCTAAACCCTTACTTGATTTAAGTTTCTTTCCTGAGTCGGTATTCGTTCCCGCACTTCTGACGTCCAAGTCAATCATTCCATCTTTTCACACTCCATTTTGGGATAAGGCGGTTGACACAATTGACTCTGAAAATAATTATGAAATTTGAAAATTTGATGGGTAGAATTGTTAAAAAATGATAATACATACATTTTAGTGGGTTATACAAGAAAACTTTCTGGTGGGTTCCTCCGAATTCCACAAAAAGTAGATTGGGCCGCATTTCGTGGACCAATTAGACCACCACCGGAACCACCACCTTGAGGTAACATCTGCCTTCCCTTCTTCTTTTTCATGCATACATGCATACATTCATACATTGAGGACAATGCATGAGATAAGTGTGGGGGGAAGCTTTACTAACATACTAACATAGGTA
Source organism: Agave tequilana (assembly GCA_038442645.1). Classification (NCBI taxonomy): domain Eukaryota; kingdom Viridiplantae; phylum Streptophyta; class Magnoliopsida; order Asparagales; family Asparagaceae; genus Agave; species Agave tequilana. Next base: position 66,636 of record JAVJIF010007078.1, read on the forward strand.
GAAACTAACAAAAAAAATTTTGCTAAAAAAAATTTGCTAAAAAAAAAGGACAATATTTTGACTTATCTTTTGAAAGAAATCTAAGTTAGTCTTAAGAATTAGGAAAATCATGATTAGGATTTCTAAAAATTTGGTCAAAATAAATAAATTGTTGAATTTTTAGGTATAGGAGGAGAAATTGAATAAGTAATTAGTCTTGATTTTTACCTTAATAAAATGTGCATACCTAATGCATATCTAGGATTCTAAGACAAAGACCCTTGTGCCTCATATAAAAAAAATATATAAAAATAAATAAAATTAAAAAATACCAATTAAGCTGGATACATGTGCCTCAAGAAGCATAAGTATTCACGCCTAAAGGTGAGTTCTAAATAAAATAAAGTCCTTAGTTTTGTGGCCTAGTTCACTCGAATTTGAGTCTACGGGGTGTTTTCTCACCTGGTGCCCTAAAGCCGACCGGTTTGGGAGCCACCGACTTTAAGTTCGCTACATGGGTGGATTAGAAAGCCTAAGGAAACTAAGAAAAATTACTTTTATATGTATTAACACATCTAATAGTCAATTAGTTAGGTATGAGGGCCTCAAGAAGCCTTCATGCTTACATGAAAGAAAATTAGATGAGTTATACATATTAAAAAAAGAGAAAATAATAATAAAGAGGCATGAGAGTCAAAGTTATGGAATTCCTAGTAAAGATTCACAAGGATGCATATGACTTTTGATAACGAAAAAGACTGTACAAAAAATTCAGTTTTGATTCTTACCTAAAAAGGAAAACAATTTACTATATAAAGACTAAGTTTAAGAATGAATAAAAATGATAATCCTAAAAACTTATAGATTAGTTAGTTTCTTCAAACATATTTCAAATATTTTCCTTTTTATGGATTTTGTGGGTGTAATCCGTTGAAAACCCTCACGAGACAACACTCGTCCTCTAGGGTAACCTAGGGGTTTAACGGCTTGTTGCACATGCTAAGTGCAACCGTGATGTCTACGAAAGTGAGTTAGGATAGATTAGATTTTCTTTTCGTTTTCTTTTTGATTTTTACTCGAGGACGAGCAAAAAGATAAGTGTGGGGGTGTGATAGGTAGTAAAAAGTGCATATTTTCCAATACATTTACTATCACATTTTCATATTTATTCCTATAATTATGCACAATTACTAATGTTTTATTATTTAATGTGTGCAGGCCTTGAGTAATTAATTAAATAAAGAATAAAGCCCAAAAGAAGCCCAAAAGAAGCCCAAAAGCCCATGTCCAAGCCCAAGTGAAAAGTTGCAATTACAAATGTCAAAGTTGCAATTACTAAGGGCAATAGTTGCAAATACTAAAAGAAGAGGGAAGGATAGACTTCTATTCAATCCTAAATACTTGCAGGATGAGGATAAAAGTCAAAGAAGATAGCGCAAAGATAAAAAATTCGTTGATAAAAGATTTGAATTTAGGGTAACTTACTTCCCAAGTTATCCCGAAATCTCAAAATAAAAGTCAGGATACATCTTTCAGAAAGATAAACCCAGATGGACGGACTAGAGAAGGCCACGCGCGAAAGCGCATGGCCAGCCGACACAACTTGGCCGCGGAAACGCGGCCCAAGCCGCGTTTCCGCGGCAGTTTGGATGAGCCAGGGCAACGGTTTTTGTGGAGGAGTCGTATTGGGACTCTACCTCCTTCTGCACCTATAAATACCCCTGCAGAGCAACCGAGAAGGGCGTCTAGTGAAGTACAGGGCCAAATTTAGGGTTTTTAGGCTAGTTTGTAGTTAGGTTTTTATTTTCTTTTTGTAACTTTTATTCTTTTATGTAAATAAGAGAGAGAGGTCTATATTGAGAGTGACACCGATATACCCTCCTCTTTTCTGCCATTGTTTCAAGCAATAAAAGTAACCATTCATTTTATGTTAATCGCTTTACTTTCCTTCTTTTTCTTTTCCTTTTCTACTTTACGTCTGTTGGTTTTTGATGAAAATGCAAGTGAATTCTGAAGCACAAGTATAACAAGTCTTTGTGAGTGCCAACGATATTTCATGGAGATGTTCTCCTCCTCAAGGTCCGTATCACTTCATTCTTGCCCAGCTTGATGATATAATGGGAATAGGGGACTGAGCTCGATCCTATGACTTATGCGTTGAACGCCTCCGAAGCAAGGTAGAACATGCAAGGTTTTTAGGTAACTCATCAACCAAACTAAGGTAAGTATTTCTTTTTCTTTTTTTTCTTTTATTTTTTGTAGATTAAATCACCAACACTTCAATTCTTTCTTTCCCAACTCATTGTAAATACCGCTTCCTTTCTAACTTAACTTTAAATACTATTTTCTTATTTTCCTTTTAATAACTAAAAAAAGAATTTTTTAGAGAACTTGCTCAAAAAGCTTCCATCGCTAGTCCCTCCCTGAGGATCACGACCCGCATGGCCATGCTACAGCGGATAGTATTGAGCACCTTGCACGTCCTATTCTTAAAACTGAAATTCTATATTTTGTGTGCAGGAAAAAACTCAATCACACCTCAGTTCAGATCACAACAACCGAACAAAATATAGTATATTGGAATTGAATTGATACGTACCTAAATACAAATTTCTAAACTATTTTAAAAGTGTCCAATTACCGTATTTTAGTTCTTTAGTTATTGCAGTGTTCAGGCAATCAAAGTAGAAAATAGATAGCAAAATTCACAGATATATGCAATTTAGAAGCAGCCTGCAAAATATAAGGCCAAGATCTAAAAAATGTGTCGTGTTTTTGCGATTTTAATGAGTTTTCGCAGCAAATGTTTAAGCAACAGCTCCCTGCTTTCTTTAGCAGGGAGATGCAAGCAAGCTTAGCTTGCTGCAATATTCAGTTTCTACAATTATTACCCTGCACACCAAAACAGAGAAGAAAATATTAATAAAAACATGAAATCAAAATCATTCCCGTCCTCGGCAACGGCGCCAAAATTTGATCAGGCGGAACCAAGCACTTGAAAACGTGTGTTTTATGAAATCATTGTAAAATCGTGTATGTAATGTTCCCTCAATACTTTCATTATAACATTGGCTCAACGGGTCGAATCCACAAGGACAAGAGGCGATAGAAGCATTAACAGTTTATGTATACGTCGGTTGTTAACAATTTCTTCTTTGTTAAAGAATGAGAAAAAGAAAAAGAAAAGAAATTCAGAAGTGATAGGTGGAGAAGGCGATAAAACGGCGAGGTGAAAACAAAAAAGAAGTGGTTTGTGGAATTGGTAAAAGAAAACAAGAAAATAAAAATGAAATAAAAAGTGGAGTGATTTAGGAAGTGGGTTTGAAAACAAAAAGAAGATGAAAACAAATGTGAACAAAGAAGGTGGTGAAAACAACAATAAAAAAATTGATAAAAGGGTTTTGAAAATTATTTTTAAAACAAAATAAAAAGAAAGGAGAATACTATGAAAGAAAACTCATGACTACTAACTACTAATTGCTCCACTAACTATGCTAACCTCTTAGTGATAGTTGTCTCACATGAATCCTTGGCCATCACTAATACTTAGCTTCAAGAGACGATACAAAGCATGGCTCATAAGATTTTTGTACCATATTCAAACCACACATCCATTCCACACAATCAAAATGCAAGTTACTATTAAATTATCAAAACCAATTAGAGGTGAGCACAAAATAAAGTTAGCATTGCAAGTTAGCGAGTTAGTGGTTTGATGTTAGAATGTTAGAATGTTAGAATTCATCATCATGAGCCATCAATGCCTCTTACAAGAGCAAGGCCTTGTAGATGCTATTAGATTCATGTGGATTATCAAATAAGTGGTTAGCTAGTTAGTGGTTAGTAGTTAGATTGCCATGAAAAGAAAAACTAGCTGAGTATCATGTAGAAGATGGAGAAAATTACAATAGGGAAGAAAGGAGACACCTTTACATAGATTGTCACCATCTATTACATCAATATCTCTCTATCTCTCTCTGAATCATCTCAGCCCTACTACATGATCTAAAACCAAAATGAAAATACAAAATAAAAAAAGAAGAAAACCTTACTCTACAACTAGAAGAGAGAAAACCTAGCCTACTTATTGATCTGCTTTCATCTCAGGTCTCTGCAGGGATATATATAGGCAATAGGAAGTTCCAGAAGACGAGATGAGACCACGTATCGATGTTCGACACGTGGCTTACTAAGAATGCTGCGAAAACATGGCCATAGTCGTGTTTCCACAGCCATATCAGAGAGTTAGGTCCCTGGTTTCGGCGAGCGGTTTTGTCGAGCTTCCAGGACTTTTCAGGTATTCTTTGATTAGGATATTTATGTCCAGATTTTTGTCAGACATGCTCTAACGTCTAAATTCAATGTATCTTCTAGAAACTCTCTAGTTTGGCCTCTAAAAAAATCTAGATTTAATTACTCAAAATGGGTATAATTAAGTTGTTATTACTCATATGCCCTTGAACTTTTGATTATCTGCAAAATAGACCAAAAAATGATTTAGGAATGATATTTTATTCATAAATCGGTAGGAAAATGTGATATAAAAGTGTAAAATTGTAGACTAATTACGTACCCGCGGGATCAAGGCGTTACAGAATGGTATCAGAACCTAAGCTCTCACATCCTTAGTACAACCAGTCGGCAAATTAATGGTAAAGAAATTTGCAACTGGAATACATGAGTTCTAGCTATACAATCTAACTACAAGTGCAGAGTTATCTATTTTCTCTTGATAATCCTTTCTTTTAATTATGAAGTTCTCTCATCCTTTCATACTTCAATTTCTCGTTATTTTTAGACCAATTCGGACATGAAAAGACGAGAAAATTATAACAGTTTTGGTTCTTCTTAGGATGGCCTTATTGTAGAAGGTGTTAATTTGAAGCAATTTCTGCAAAGTATGACGGAAAACTAACAGAAATAACGGAGATCTTACACCAAAGATTAATGATGGTACTCCGCGAGTAGAGGCCAAGAAACATCTATGAAATTAGGAAACTACAGCCGCTTGTATTTTCTGCTACCAAGAAGCCATTGGATGCAGAACAATGGTTGATAGAAGTAGTGAACCTCATAAGGGCAGTCTGAATCTTTGACGAGAACCAGGTGAAAGTGGCCAAGATTTATTTGAAAGATGTGGCCAGAACATGGTGGTTGGCGGAGAAGCGAGACTGGAGAAGCCCATCACTTGGGACCAGTTCTCAAAGAATTTCTATAAGAGATTCTTCCCTGTAACAGCTCAGAAAGAGATGAAAGAATAATTTATCAGATTGCAATAGGAGGATTGAATTGTAGACAAGTACACTGCAAAGTTCCTATGACATAGTCAGTTTTGGCCGCACATGGTGGTTGACGAGGAGGACTAAGCAAGTAAATTCTAGCAAGACTTGAAAATGAAGATTCAAATGTTCCTTATACCCTAGCAGTCCAAGACATATTCTAAGTTTTCACCACCATTCGAGAGGTAGAATGAAAACTAGAGAAAAAATCAGGATAAGATGCAGATGAGACCCTCTCAGTTGATGGAAGGTAAAGACTCAGACAGGCCCCTGGATACCCCACTGGCCAAGCCATCACTCCAACCTCGCCCTCAGCATATGATATGTGGGTACTGTCTAAAGCCGAGCACTTATAGCGCTACCACCGGAAAGTTTATGAATTATGTTGTTTATGAGTTTGGAGATCATTTGAAGAGTGACTGTCCATTCAAGAAGACAGAGAACACTGGACCAATCTGATCAACACATCCAGTACCATCGTTGGGAGAGAATTCAGGACCTATTGGTAGAGAGATTTCACTTCATCCCCAGCAACAAAAGTATAATCAGGCACGAAGGAGACTAAAAGTTAGGATAGATAGCGGAAGGAATTTCGCTAGCAAACATATAATTTGACTAAAGAGGAAGTCAATATATCGAATGGAGTAAGAACAGGAAGAGATGCCTAATATCTGGAACAAGAACCCTGAAGGTACCAACTGTAACCATTATCCCCATTTTATCATGTCTTGGAGTTGGTAAGTTTTCTATATCATATCCTTCTTATTGCACTATCATCATCTGTCTTAGTTTTTCCGTGTCCACCTCTCTTTTTTTCGTGCTGATTCCTATCTCTTCCATTTTTACTATTCTAATTTTCGTAGCCTTTATGCCAACATAAGATATGGGAAGACTAGTGAGGTAGCGGCAGGATAGATGTGATTGTTCTCATCCTATTCCGGCATTCTTCAATTCTAATGCATCATATTATCCTATATTGGGTAGTTCTTTGGCTCCACATTCTATTATATATATATGGGTATTCTATAAGGATCAGTATAGAAAGTAGGATAGTCATTATATCGGTAATCAGATAGACCACATTACTAGAAGGGGAGTGTTAGTAGGAAATAAATTTTCAGATTCAGAACTTCTGTCAGGCAGAGGTATTGTATTTTTTATATTATTTCAGTAATGATCATGATCCCTTCTATTGACTTCACTGAGCTCAGAGCCACAACACCTAGCAGTTTTAATGGATTTGATGAGTCAGGACTCCGCTCGTCTCGTCAATTGAAAGTCATGCTCTAACCATGCAAGCTCAACCAGGAGTGGGCTTTGCTGCACCCTGCGCTTAACATTTAGCGATGTGTTACGCACAGGCTTCGCCACGTGAGCTCCACCAAGTGTGAGTCTCGCAGAGCGTTAGCTCCATTGCACCCTAGTGTTATCAGCTGACGTTGTTTTACACAAAGGCCCCACCTAGGTTTAGCTACGTTCGTGGCTAATACGACAATAATTATGACTCTAGCCTTATTCCCCGAATTTTCCCCACCTGACTTGTTTTAGTGGATTTAATGAACCGGATTTTCTTCTTGTGTTTGAACAAGCTTGTCATAATTTTCTTGACGATCTATTCGGCCAACATTGCAGGACTTGGAAATTCTCTAGAACAGTCAGATTAATATTCAGAAGGCAGTTATTGTGAGTTCTTAGTTATGCTTCTCAGAATAATTGACACCCAGTATTCAGAACTTATTATTATCTGTTGTTCTTATTTATGAATCTGCAATCAGTTTATAAGATTTTTCTATCTACGATATTATGATCTATTATCCAGAATGAGTCAGTATACAAAAGCTCTAGCAGATAATCATAAGAGAGATAGTTCAGCTACATGGTATTCCAGTGATTATTGTCTTAGCCAGAGACACGAGATTCAGATTGTAACTCTGTTAAAATCTTTAGAGAAGTTTAGAGACTCTGCTTATATTCAGCTTATCTTATCACTCTCAGAAAGACGGGTAGTCTGATCGGACCATTCAGAATCTTAATTATCTTCTTCTAGCAGAATTTCTTTATTAATAGCTATCAGGTCTGTATTGATATGGCACCGTCCAAAGTTTTATACGACAAGAAGTGCAGAGGATGTCTAGGCTCAGAGTTATTGATCAGTCGATTATGAGCATTACCCTTAACTAATAATATCTTAATTGGTATAGTCCTCGTTCCTGACCTTCCTGTGTTCATCTTCCCCCATATTGAAATTTTGAGGATGAAATTTTTATATGGTGGATAGAATGTAACACCCCATTTCTGGAATACGTACTTAGTTACGTATTCAGATTCTTGATCATATTTTTTCATTTACTTCTTGTATTTGCTTTTGTTTTATGAATATTTATGCGATTATTTTTCATTGGATCCGGATTCGCGGGCTCGAAGTCAGCTAGTCTGAACCGGGGACCCGATCTGTATTGCTCGATCTGATCTTTTTGATGGTCAAATTTGACCAATTTCATTTTCAAGCATCGTTTTTCAATATTTTAGATTTTCATGATTTTCTGAAAATTTTTCAAATTAATTTATAAAATCTTTAAAATCGGTGTCGCTGTATCTTTGGTCGATTCCAGAATTTTTAACTTATAATTAGAGTTGAATTTCTAGATTTTGCTTTCAAATTACTTCTTAGAATCATATTTTTCTAGTTTAATGCATTTTCTAAGATTTTTTGAATTTATTAAAGTTCAACCGATTTTGGTGTCGACAGGTATCGCTGGTCGATTCCAGTATTTTTAATTTACGAACAGAGTTGAATTTTTAAAATCCATTCTCACATTATCTCTTAAAATCATATTTTTTTATCTTAATGTATTTTTGTGAATTTTTTGAATTTATCAGAACTCGGCCGGATTTGGTGTCGGCCAGTATCACTGGCATATTCTAGGATTTTTATTTGGAAAATAAGATATTATGTCTGAAAACTGATTCATATTATTCCTCAAGATGATATTTTCTACCTCTGAATATTTTTGGGGATTTTTCTGGAGCAATCGATATTTCTGACAATATTATAATATTATTATTTTTGAAATCTTTTCATTTCTTTCTTTCTTTTCTTTTCTTTCCCCCCATCCAATCACCTGCGCCCACTCCCCCTTCATTAATTTCCCATCACCCTCACTCACTTCTCTCCTTCTTTTTCCTTTTCTTTCTCTTCCCTTCTTTCCTTTTCTTTTTCTTTTCTTCTCATTTCTTTTACTTCCTCCACTTCTCTCTAGCTGGCGATACATGAGCCATCCCCTTCCCCTCTCAAATTCCCTCTCTCTTTCCTTTCAAACCTCCATCTCTCTCTAATCCTTTTCTTTTTCTCTTCGTATCTTTTCCTCACTCTTCAATTTCACCTCTTATTATTTCTCTTTCCCTCTCTCTCTCCACTGGCCACACCACAACCCGGGCCTGGCGCCGACCACCTCCGGCGACTCCCCACGGCTGGCGGCGAACCCCACTCCGGCCTCCCCTTTCCTCTAACAACACCACCACCTCCTTCTTCTTCAACTTACTACACCCCAACCCCCTACCTTCACCATTCTCTTCCTCCTCAACTAAATCCACCACATCCACTATATACGCCACGTCCTCCATCTCTTCTTCATCATCTCCATCATCTTCTCCTCCTTCCACTCCACCACCAACACCATCACATCCACCACCACTACCATCATCATTTCCACCAATAAAATCACCACCACCTCCCAAACCTCCTCCTTCTTCTTGGAGTGGCAGGCGGCCACTCCTGCCTGCGCCGGCCACGACGGCCGGCGCTATCTCCCCGACACCTCCCTGGCCGCGACCAGGGAAAGGCTAAGCTAGGCCAGGGTGTGGACAAGGGGGCAGCAGCCCCCCTCTGTAGTTTCTCTCTCATCTCTTTCTTTCTCCATTCCTCTCTCTCTCTGTGCTGTCTTTCTCTCTCTTACCGTCTCTCTCTCCCTTTATTTCTCCCATCCCTATTCTCATTCTCTCTTGTTCTCTCTTTCTCTCTCTAGATAATTTTCTCTCAAGCTCTTTCCCTCTCTTCTAACTCTTTCTCTCTCTTCTCTCTTCTTTCTTATTCTCTTTCTCTCTCTAAAAAATATTTATATATATATATTAATATATATTGGCGACGTGCTCGTGCTTTGAGACTCCGAGACTTCACGGCTTTTCTGAAAATTTAGGCGAGTGTCCTCGTCACATTTTGGGTTTCCCCACTTTGTCAAGTCGACTATGTATTGTATTCTATATCTAGATTTGTGTTCGAATTTGTATTGGGCTGTGCCCTTGTATTTGTATATGGCCGAGTGCCTAGAACTGTACATATATTATGCTTGTGATGAATGCTTGTACTAGAGTAGTTTACTTCCTGTACATATGCCATGCCTGTGATGTTGCCTATCACCACTTTATTATATGCATGTGTAACACTAACATCTTCTGCAGGTGCTAACAGCTTTCGGGCTTAAACTCTCTGAGATTTCTAGCTTTGCCGGAGGCGTAGCTAAGCCGTGTGGTTGTGAGACAAGCTTAATTGTGTAGCCTCATCAGGCGCGACTTACTATGTTTATGCTTTGCTTGAACTCCCTGGGTTTAACTAACTACATCGTGTGACTGTGAGCCGAGCTTAATTGCATAACCTCTTTAGGCACGGTTTAGTTACATCCCTGTGCTGCTCATCCTCTGAGCTTAACCTCTCCGAGGTTTATTAAAATCCTCTGGACTTTCTATATACTACACCTGGTAGGTGGACCTAACATCAGCACTTTATCAAACTCCGTTCAAGTGTAGTTACTCTGTGAGCGGGGCTTCGCCATGAGCTATAATATGGCATTTCATACGCATGCTGTAACACGTGCATTTAGCTGTGCTGCGAGCGATAACCACGCCGAGAATGATAGTGTTTAGTGTTGTACATTAGCTTCACTTCAGCTTGCCTAGCTCCGCTTGATTGTTCACTTTCTTACTTACCCGCCTGCCGGTTCCCTTGCTTTCTAGCCATATTTGCATGTACATTGTTGGTACTAACATCTCCTGCTGGTACATACTCAGCCTCCGGGCTTAATCTCTCCGAGATTTATTAAAGTCCTCTGAACCTTTAAGTTACGCCTGATAAGGCAGCTTAGCACTCAGCATTTTACCACTGGACACGCCTAGGGAGAACTCTGCCAGATTTTAGACACAAATCTTAATCTGAGTCATTTCTAAGTTCCACCGGCACTTTGGTAATAAAACTCTATTCGCTGATCTTGCCTCCAGCTTGCTTAGCTCTGCTTGAATTTCACTTGCTTTCTTATTACCTGCTCACCAGCTTATCTATTCTTCTATTAATAGTTGTGAAGAGTTTAAATTCTTACTTATACTGGTTTTCCTTAAACTGTATGGTTTTTTGATATTCGTGCCGATCTCTTATATCAGTACTATTTCCTGTATCGCTTGACATATTTCCACTTGATGTGTTATATTTATCATGTTGTCTCTTATCACCTGTCTGATATCACCCTCCTGTCATGCTAACACATGACATCTAGCATGATATAATTGACTCTCATAATTATCACGATAACAAGAATGATGACCTGACATCTTGATATATCTTGTTATATTTTAGTGCAAATCATACTCCTGATACACATGTACTCTTGATACTCCTGACTTGTTCTTGCTCATTGTCGAAATCTGATAATTATATGATAAGCTATAAAAAAATAACTTATATCGGGTCAGGGAAAACTTTTGAATATCAATATATGTTCATATTTACAGTGGTACTAGGTATGTTGTGCAACTAAATCTTTCGGTTCGACCTGAGGCCTCTAGGTGACCGAGGGGAGGGTTGGCTCCCTCCTTCTTGGTACCATCTTGAAAAAGACATTCTATAAGACCTTCCTGAACGCCTCGCGGTAGGTTCCGTCCTACAGCAATGGAACAATCCTGGGCCATAGTCCCGGGTATGCACGGGACACACTATAAACATTGTTCGTTGATACCGCCGTTGGTCTTCAATAACAACCTTGCTTTACTCAGATGTGGATATATGTGTGCTGGGACATTAGTCCACATATCTAGACATCTGGGTAGGACGAGTAATAATAATAATAAAAGATGCCAACTAATAATTCGTTGTATGTTTTGTCATGCTTGCTTTCATCAGATTTTACTTCAGATTTCTGGTTTTATGATTATCATTATATTATAACTGTTTGCATCCTGCCTTATCACTTGTATTCTATTCCACCCGTCTCTTATTCTTATCATATTATACCATGCATGTTCTCTATTTGATATTATTTACTATCTCTCTGCCTACTCCTGTATGCATGTACTCACGACACGATTTTTTATACATGCTTTTTTGATTCGGATTTATCAATACACGTGTGCTTATTCTCACACGCCACTTGTTAATCACCATACCACTCGTTGGAGAGCTCTAACTCCCTTGGATCCTCATTTCTAGATCCAAGAGCTTAGAGCTTGTGGATTCTCCCAGTTGCTGATCAGAGTGGCGTAGCGAAAATGTGGACCATCAGCAGACTGACTGAGGCCTTATCCTTCCAGGCCCCCTGCTCGTCTCTCGAGTTTTCCATCTGTAACTCATGAGCCCCTTTTGTACTATTCATACTTGTATATCTCTTTGTATTCTCGCATTTGCACCGTTCGGTGTGTGATATTCTTGTAATATTGTGTCACATCTGTTGATAATTTTGTAAATGTACTCATATGTTCGAATGTATAATGCACCACGCATTTTCGTACTTCGATTCTTGCATGTACTGATGCTTAGCGTATATACGTGAGGATATTTTCTTGCGTATATGCGTCGCAGTAACGTCGTCATATCCGCGGCATCGGGGCATTACAGTATTTAACTTCAACAATAGACTCAAAGTTGAGAATTGAAGCTATCTAGTGTTGATTTAAGAGCTCAAGCACACTGAACAAATCAAGTACTCAAGAAGGAAGCAAGCTTAATATGAATCAAGTCAAGAACGAGAAAAATAAGATCAAAGTTGTTAAAGTCAATTCAGTTGAAGAAGACTTGAATTAAATATATTTGTAAGTGTTTGTAAGTTAGTTTAGATTCTTGTAAAGAGTAGAATAGATTTGTTTACTCAAGCTTACACTCACACACCAAAGTTTGATACTGGTTTTCATGATAAAAAATTTCGGTTTAAGTTATAGTTTAAACAAAATGAGTTTAAATAACATTTGGCTTTTATGGGAAAAAAAATCTCAAAACTAGTCTTATTGTTTTGAATGTATATTGATATTAATCATACACATTAGAGCTTGAATGAAGTTTGAGAAACTTATTTTTGTATTTTATACAAGTTTTGGTTTAGCTTGTTTAAAATTTAGTTTTTATAAAATATAGTTTTATTCAAAAATGATTTTCAAATCTTAAAAAGAAGTTCAAATGTTTGAAATATGTTTTGATTTTTGATTATACATATTGCTCAAAAGTATTTACATGAACTTATTTTATAGAATTTATAAGAATTTATTTTGATTTTTTTAAGACTACTGTTACAGGAGTGCGCATGGCTGAGATTAGTTGTCGATAGCCCCTTCATGGCTGTCGATAGCCCTTTACAGAGAGCTCAGTGAGCTCGGTCTATCGAAAGATATTGTCGATAGTTAGCTATTCTGCACTGACACCTATCTAGTATTTTGGCCATAACTTTTCACTCCGATCTCTATTTGACGTGATTCAAGTTGCATTACAAATTTAACTTAGAAGGAGACATTATCTTCCTAATATAGTCATTTCCAGATTCAATCATTTAAGTTATCAAATATTATTTTTAAGTTAGCCTATGTGCTGAAAACAGTTTTCACAGTTTTAGTTTGATACCCTTCAGTATTTTGATCATATCTTTGTAACCCCATATCTGATTCATATGATTTTTGTTTTCTTAGAAAGATAACTTAAGCATCTACAAATTCTTTATATTTATATATATATATATATATATATATATATATATATATATATATATATATATATTCCAAATTCAAACATTTTGACCTTCAAAAATGAGTATAAAGTTTGCTTAAGTATAGGTCACTCGGCCTATCGATAGCCAAACATAGTTGTCGATAACTATGTATCAAAACTTGCCTGTTTTGCCTCTTGGCCCAGAGGCCCTTGCCCTTAGTTTTGATGATGACTAACTTATGAAGGTTAGTTTACTAATGATCTTGTGTTTAATAAATTTCAGATATTAATCAAGATCTTCGTAGGTGTTTACCTTCAACAAAAGATTCAAAGTCAAGTTTTGGAACTAACCCATGATGATTCAAGAGCTTACGCGTCAAGATCGCATCTAGCACTCAGATATAGTCAGGCTCTATGGATCGAGATTAGATCGAGTCGGATTGGAGAAGAAGTTCTACAAGAAGACTTCAGTTTGTTTAGTTTTGTTTTGTTTTTAGATCTTGTATAAAATAGTCTTGATATGCTCATGTATACGCACACACACAAGATAAATAGTTTTTAGTTTCGGTTTAACTGTTTTGGAATTTCAAGAACATATCTTTTATTTTCATGAATAGATTTCATCTAAAATAGTTTACATGATTTATATGTATAGTGGATTCATCCATATACATAGGTTGGTTCATAATGTTTAGAAACTTACTTTGATATATATCTAGTTCATGGTTTCAAGTTTTATTTTTTACAAAACTTAGTTTTGGGATATGTCAAAAACATAGATATAAATTTTATATGTGTATAATTTTTATATGTGTATTGGATTCTATCCATACACAATACAATTCAAAAGTATTTCTATATCATATTTTTATACTTGTACAAGTTTTGGAGAAAATAGATTTACATTTCAAACTTTAACTTTTGGAAAATACCGGTTTTGTTTTAAAGCTTAATTTCTATATCACAAAAATAGTTCAAATTATTTGAAATATATGTTTAATTTTAGTCACGCATACTTGTTCTTAAAATATTTATAAGAACTTAATTTTATGAATTTTATGTGATTTTATGAAATTTTATGGGTATTTAAAAGATCAAGTTTTCAAACCCTAAAAATCCTAACCTAAGCCTTCTGGTGGTCGACCTCGATCGGACCAGAGCTCAGTTGACCAGTCGATCGATCGATGTGCACAAACATGCACAAGTCTTTTTCCTTTATTGTCAGTTGATCATGCGGTCAACCGACTGGCACTACCTAACTCTTGGATAGGGCCCGGTCGACCGGGCGGCCGACTGACAGGCCATTGTGCCTTGGGGTCGGTTGATCGACAGGCCAATCTGGCCTGGTTCTGGACCCCAACGGCTAGTTTTTCAAGGCCCTATAAATATGGGTTCTCTTGGCCTGTTTCTCCCAAGATTTTTGAGAGCAATTTTTCCTATCTTTTTAAATGTTTCAGCAAGTTTTAAAGGAAGTTTTTGTGCCAAAAATTCTCTATCTTTATTTGTTTCAAAGTTTTTGAAAAATCAAAAGAAAACAAGTTTTGGGATTCTAGTTCTTGTCCAAAATTTATATATCTTATCTAGAGTTTTTCCAAGTATTTTCTTTGTATTTTCTTTTTCAAAATACTTTATTTTCTCACACTTGAGCTATTAATTTTATACCTATTTATAGGATCTTGTTTTTGTGAAAAAATTATTTGTGATCTTTCAAGATCACCAAAAGAGATTATTTGTGATCTTTGTGATCACCAAGTATATTTCTTTTGTTTTGTGCTTAGGTTAGTGCCTATCTCTTGTGTAGAGGTTTTGTGTTTGAGAGAGGAGTTGTGTACTCCTGGTGTTGAGTTGTAATTTCTCAGTGTAGGTCCCTCTGTGGAAGGTCCTGTGTGGACGTAGTGAAAATCCTTCTGTGTGAAGGCGGGGACATAGAGCAATAGCTCGAACCTTGAAACATATCTTTGTGTTTGCGTTTGATCTACCATCTCTCAACTCTATCTCTCTTATATCTTGCATTACTTTATATTGTTCATATTTATATGCTAGACATAGTTTGTGTGTACCCACACTCATGTTCAACCAAGAGAGCTTTTAAGTCTCTTCAACTCTTAGTCTAGAGGAGTAGTTCCACAGCCCTTAATGGAGAATTCGGGCTCACTCTAGGTTACACTTAGTGTGTTTGTAATTAAGTTTTTAATTCCGCATCATTTGTCCTAGATTAGCTAGTACACTTATTCATCCCCCTCTAGGTGTATTTCAATTCGTATCAGAGCCTCCGCTCCTGATATTCGATTTAACCACTTAGAGTGAGATCCTTGGTTCGCTAATCTAGTATTGCATTGCACACATATTGTTTATACACTCATAAACTTCCTTGCCCCTCCCATGTATGATGTTTTCAATATTGATATGTGGAAGTTTAAGATGAGTTCTTATCTAAAAGCCCTAGGATTGCATGTGTACCTTGCCTATACCAAGAAATCATATTTTGGTAATGACAAGTATTTAGGCGCTAATGCACAAGTCAAGATGCACTTAAAAAACATTAACCAAAGAATATCTTTCTATTATTTCTCATTGTGATTTCGCTTTTGTAGTGTGAAACACATTGATCTCTTCCGCACAACCAATGACAAACTATGTGGAGAAGGAACCAAAAAGAGATGACTCTGACCAAGCTTGCTTCATGGTCAATAGGATTGACTCCCTCGGAGTGCATTCGGACACTCATCTTGATGATTGTGATATCTCCTCTAATGATGATCGTGATAGTGTAGATGCACATTCTTTAAATGAATAGCTAAATTTTGTGAAAACTTGCTTTCTAAATATAACTTTTGAAAAAAAAGTTTTAAATTAAAAGAAGAAAATAAATTTTTTTTCTAAACTTGAAATGATTTTTCAAGAGAATGTTGAGATTCTAATGAAAGAGACTCATTAAAATCCCAACTTGACCTTGCCTTAAATGAAAATGAGTTTTTGAAAAATAAAAAAAATTTTGATCTTGTTTTGAAAAAAAAATGAGGTTTTGTCTTTAAAACTTTATTTTATTGTAAAAGAAGACGATTCTTTGAAAAATAAAATTGTTTTAATTTTAAAAGAATTGGATTTAGTTTCAAAGAAAAATATTTCTTTGAAAAGTATTTTTGCTTCTCATGTTTGTCGTACACCCATTACTTCATCTTTTAGTAATAAATATGTTGCATGCTCCGCTTCTTCTTCAATCATTAAAAATGATATTTGTATTTTAAAGAAGAGTGTTGATTTTTTAGGCTTCACTTTGAGCAAATGTGCTATAGACCATAAGAAATTGGAATTCATGTTTCACAAGAAACATGCACCACATACTCATGCACACTCACCACGGCATATACATGCTCATCTTGCTCACACACATAATTATATGTATGCTAATGTGTATACTTGTGCACATTGTGGACGTATGGGCCATTTATAAAGTTTTATTATGATAGAATACATAATTCAAATTTTGCAAATAGATTTATTTAGGTTAGGAAAGGTGCTAACTCCCATAGACCCAAAAAGATATGGGTACCAAAATGCACCCCTATTGTATTTAATGTAGGTGTGGCTCTCACACGACGTAAGAGTGTTGGTGCCTTGATGGTGGATGCATTCGAGCTATATGGACACATTTTATGAATGTATCATTTTCAAGGGATGCTTAGGTAGGAAGAACCACCATGATTTTAGAGACCTAGAGACTAGTTCATATTGTTTTGATAATTATCTCTAAACTCTCATTTTTTTCTTACATGCTTTTATATTATTAATTTTTTTTAGCATGTCATGTTTTATTGCTCATTATGTCAAATGTAATGTTATTTAGACATGTGATATACATAGATAGTCTTTGAGATACACCCATGTTTATATGAATTCATATTTTTGTGTCTCACTAGAGTTTAGCTATTGTATATCCTAGTTTTGATAGCACGTGCGTTTATCCTAATGATCATGTTTATTTATAATTTGTGCTTAATGTTTTGATTACTTGTTTAGATGTAGTTTTTATTGAAACTCGTGTTTATGCTTGTACAACTGTGAGCCACATTTGATTATTATATGTTTGTACTTTATTGCTCATTTGTATCCATTAGATGTCCTTGTATATCCTTGTTTTGATGATTTTTTGCATCTTAACTTGTATTCCCTATTTTCATACATATTTCATAAAAATGTGTTTAGCTTCATGTATATGTTAATTTTGTCTAAAACCAATAGAATACATGTTTATCCTAGAGTCACTTACTTTTCATGCAATATTCATTATGGACTTGTTTATATTTGGAATATGTATGTATACTTTTAATTTCGATAAAACATACATATACCTTGAAGCTTGTTTTGTTTTTAATAAAAATAAAATTTCTTGTGTTTTGATGATTTCTTGTTTTTGATAAAAGAAATTACAACTAAGCTTCAACGCCTTATTTCCATAATTTTGTTGATTATAAGATTTTTATACACTCTATATTTTATTTACTCATGATTTTTGTTTCATGAGAATATATATGCTTTATTACTTTTTGAGTGTCGATTCTCATGTAATTTTCATATTTCATGGATACATTTATGTTTTATTCCTTCCTTGAAGGACTTCGTACTAGTTTTCAAAATTATCATAAAATTAGTTTCGTTATTTTTCAATTTGGTAGAGTTTTCAAATATGTTAAAATATTTTCTAATCATACCTTGAAAACCCTACCAACCAAAGGGCGGATGGTAGGTATAAGTTATACATAATTTAATATCTTTCAATCATGTGCTTGAATAGATAGTAGGTATAAGTTATACATAATTTTGAATGAAAATTAATTTTGTATACTCATGTTTTCTATATATGTACGGATCATATCTAAATTAATATTACATTGCTCTGATACATACATATAGATATTTTCTTGTGCTTTAAACATATATGCCTTACATTTTTAGGTACAAATTATTTCTTACTAAGCTTTATTTAGTCCTTAATTTTAACTATTTTTTAGTTGGTATCTTATAGAAGCTTATGCATAATTTTTATTGGTATTTCATAAAGGAGGAGAAAAATTCTTGTTTTATTTTTCAATTGGTTTTATTTTCATGGGTATCTTACTCCTACTCTTTATGATGAAAATACTTTATTTTGATATGCTAACATTTTCAATATTGATATCAATAGTCTTAAATTGGTATTATTCTCAATTTGCTATCTTTATTGTAAAATGGTTTAGTGTTTACCTAAAAAAAGTTGGTTTTTTACTTTCAACTGATATCATGTCCTTTTATTGGCATCAATTCAAAAAAGATTATTTCTTTCAATTGGTTCTTTCAATTGATTATGTTTATTGGTATCAAGATTTTATTTTAAAAAAAATATGTTTTATTGGTGGTGTTTGTTTGTCTTCACCCCTTTGTTGATGAGTGACAAAAAGGGGGAGAAGAATTTAGGGTTTTATATATATATATATATATATATATATATATATATATATATATATATATATATATATATATATATATATATATATATATATATATATATATATATATATATATATTGTTTTTTATTTGGTATTTATGAGCTACATTGCATACCTTTTTGTGTTTAATGATTATGCAAAATTTAAGAGAGAGCATCTATGAAGCTCATTCTTAATCTATGCATATATGACCTTATAAGATTTGTCATCATAAAAAAGGGAATATTGTTGGCCCAAATGCTCTTGCCCTTAGTTTTGATGATGACTAACTTATGAATGTTAGTTTACTAATGATCTTGTGTTTAATAAGTTTCAGATATTGATCAAGATCTTAGTAGGTGTTTAGCTTCAACAAAAATTTAAAGTCAAGTTTTGGAGCTAACCCATGATAATTTAAGAGCTCGCGCGTCAAGATCGCATCTAGCACTCGAATGGAGTCAAGCTCTATGGATCAAGTTTGGATCGAGTCGGCTTGGAGAAGGAGTTCTACAAGAAGACTTCAGTTTGTTTAGTTTTATTTTATTTTAGATCTTGTGTAAAGATAGTTAGTCTTGATATGCTTAGGTATACACTTGCATAAGATAAAAAGTTTTTGATTTCAGTTTAACCGTTTTGAAATTTTAAGAACATATCTTTTGTTTTCATGAATAGATTTCATCTAAAGTAGTTTACATGGTTTATATGTATAGTGGATATATCCATATACATTGTTTGGTTTATAATGTTTAGAAACTTACTTTGATGTATATCTAGTTCATGGTTTTAAGTTTTATTTTTAACAGAACATAGTTTTAGGATTTAATGTCAAAAACATAGATATATCTTTGATATGTGTATTGGATTATATCCATACACAATATTCTTCAAAAGTGTTTCTATATCATATTTTTGTATTTATACAAGTTTTGAGGAAAACGGATTTTCATTTCAAAATTTAACTTTTGGAAAAAATCAGTTTTGTTTTAAAGCTTAATGATTGAGATTTTACCTGCACAAGAATACAGAATTTCAGAATTTTTAAAACAATAGTGCAGGGTGCTCAATTCTACCGCTATAGCAAGTGGCTATGCGGGTCGTGATCCACAGGGAGGGACTAGCGATGGAAGCTTGTTTAGTAAGTTCTCTTTTATGCTACAATTAATAGTTGTTAAAGTCAGGTCAGAAAGAAAGTGGTAGATTAAGAAGATGGAGAAACTAGAAGTGATATTTACAATGAAATTGAAGAAGTGTGAAAAAGATTGGGAATATTGTGGTGTTGGTGATTTAAACTAAAATTAAAAGAAAGACAACTAAAAACTAAAAAAAAAAAAAACATACTTACCTCTTCTGCGCCTGTTTACCTTTTACCCGTATCAACGATGTACCTTTACTTGAAGGCGAGCGAAGCATGGCAGATGAGATCTTCCCTATTCCCGATTTACACTATGAAATAAAAAGGGCGAGCTATACTACCATAGAAATAGATGTTCATCTTCATAAGCCATCAACGGCACTTGCAAGGAGAAGGTAACTTTGAGGCTATCGGTTTCATTTGGATCCACAAACACAAAAGAGGGAAACAAAAACAAAACAAGAATAGAAGAAACAGAAACTTCGATTTGATTCAATTAACAATGGAAGAAAATTTTTACTTATACCGATGTCACCTCAGTACAAGCTTGATCTCCTTCCTCCATGAAAGTATCCTCTCCTCTCAGTTACATAATAATTGCATAAAAGAAAAATAAAAAAAACCTAAGTTACAATCTAAAAATTTAGCCTAAGAAAAAACCTAAGTTTGTTTCTGTACTCCACGCCTTCTCTGTTGCTCTGTAGGGGTATTTATAAGAGATGGAAGAAGTAGAGTCCCGGTATAACTCTCCCACGAAAACTTATCGCCAGACTCGTCCATAGGGCCGCGGAAACGCGGCTATGGCCGCGTTTTCGCGGCCACAGTGTGGTCTCTGGCCACGCGCTTTCGCGCGTGCCTCCTCTGGTCCGTCCATCTGGGTATATCTTTTTAGATTTGGCATACCGACTCTTTATTTTGAAAATTCAGGATAACTTGGGAAGCAAGTTACCCTAAATTCAAATCTTTTAAAACGATTTTTGTTATCTTTGCACTTTTCTCCCCTTATCTAAAGCCTTGTCCTGCAAGCAATTAGGGTTTAGTAGAAGTCCATCCCTTTCCTCTTCTTTTAGTAATTGCAACTTTTGCACATGGGCTTGCACATGGGCTTTTTGGGCTTCTGGGCTTCATTTAGGCTTATTTCTTTATTTTTTAATTACTCAAGGCCTGCACACATTAAATAATAAAGCATTAGTAATAGTGCATAATTAAAAGAATAAATAGGGAAATATATAGTGAATGTGGTGATAAATATGCACTTTTTACTACCTATCACACCCCCCACACTTATCTTTTTGCTCGTCCTCGAGTAAAAAAATCAAAAAGAATAAGAAAAGAAAAACTAATCTATCTTAACTCACTTTCATAGGCATCACGATTGCACTTAGCATGTGCAACAAGCCGTTAAACCTCTAGGTTACCCTAGAGGACGAGTGTTGTCTCGTGAGGGTTTTCAGCGGATTACACCCACAAAATTCATAAAAAGGAAAATATTTGAAATATGTTTGATGAGACTAGTAATCTATAAGTTTTTAGGATTATCATTTTATTCATTCTTAAACTTAGTCTTTATATAGTAAATTGTTATCCGTTTTAGGTAAGGATCAAAATTGAATTTTTGTATAGTCTTTTTCGTTACCAAAAGTCATATGCATCCTTGTGAATCTTTACTAGGAATTCCTTAACTTGGACTCTCATGCCTCTTTATTATTATTATTATTATTTTTTAATATGTATAACTCATCTAATTTTCTTTCATGTAAGCATAAAGGCTTCTTGAGGCCCTCATACCTAACTAATTGACTATTAAATGTGTTAGTACATATATAAATAATTTTTCTTAGTGTTCTTAGGCTTTCTAATCCACTTATGTAGCGAACTTAAAGTCGGTGGCTCCCAAACCGGTTGGTTTTAGGGCACCGGGTGAGAAAACACCCCACGGATTTAAGGATTCGAGTGACCTAGGCCACAAAACTAAGGTTTTTATTTATACAATCACCTTTAGGCGTGAATACTTATGCTTCTTGAGGCACATGTATCCAGCTTAATCAGTAAAAATTTTTTTAAATTTTATATATATATATTTTTTAATTAATTTTTTTAAAGGCACAAGAGTCTTTGTCTTAGAATCCTAGATATGTAAATGTATTAGGTATGCACATTTCATTAAGGTAAAAATGAAGACTAATTACTTATTCAATTTTTTCTCCTATACCTAAAAATTCAACAATTTATTTATTTTGACCAAGTTTTTAGAAATCCTAATCATGATTTTCCTAATTCTTAAGACTAACTTAGATTTCTTTCAAAAGATAAGTCAAAATATTGTCCTTTTTTTTTCAAAAAGTTTTTTTTTATTTTTGTTAGTTAGTATCTAACTATGTTAGTATGTTAGTAAATCCTCCCCCCACACTTATCTCATGCATTGTCCTCAATGTATGAATGAATGCATGTATGCATGAAAAAGAAGAAAGGGAAGGAAATATTACCTTAAGGTGGTGGTTCCGATGGTGGTCGGATTGGGCCAAGCGTTGCTACCCAATCAAGATAATGTGGTAGTTCACGGAACCTACCTTTATTGACCTCTTTTCTATTTACATGTTTACAGTCCCCAGTATGAATGGGATCATGGAAGATCCTATCGTGAAATTTACTTCCTTTACATGACCAGTCCTGAAAAATCATCACAGAGTCATCATGGTCTATATCTATGTCCAACAAAAGAATGTGACTTGGTAGAATGGTTGACTTGGACTCAAGAATGATAGGTTCAGGAACCAATACAGACTCGGAAAAATTGACGTGGGGTTCGAGAGTTAGTTTTGGTTCAAGCGTTGAGTCCAAGTCCAAGAATTGATATTCACATTCTTTTCCCATCAATGGAATGTGACTATCCAAAATTGGTGATTCAATTTCAAAAGCTATGGGTATGGGAATAAATGTTGGCTAAGAAAATTGGTCCAAATTGGGTAAGAGTACCGGAGTTAACATAGATTCGAAGATGGAAACTGAATCGCAAAGTTGGGGATCGGGTTCACATTCACAATCTAATTCAATCTCATTGAAATTAAAACTAGCCAATTTGTCCAAGGATTGGGATTGATCAAGTTCATATTGATGTGATGAAATTGAATTTTGATCAAGGTCTTCTAGACAGAATGATTCTTGGTTCCTATCAACTTGGTTGGTTAGTTCAAGAATTTTTGAAAGTCTAAAATTTGATCATTCATTATATCTTACAAACGATCCATTTTTTCTTCTAACCCATCGAATAGATCATTGGAGGACTGAAACATTGGTGATGTGATAAAAGAAGTATATGAAGATAATGGTTGAACAGGTGGTTGACAATATGGATCAGGGGTGTTGTATCCCCATTGACTCTGTGAAGAGTAGTGATGATTATTCTAGTCTTGTTCATAGTATTAGGACTGGGGCATGTAATGATTCGGATAAGACCAATCTGGCACACTAGGTTGGTTAAAGTTATGATATGCCGGGTTG
This sequence comes from Agave tequilana, assembly GCA_038442645.1. Lineage (NCBI taxonomy): Eukaryota > Viridiplantae > Streptophyta > Magnoliopsida > Asparagales > Asparagaceae > Agave > Agave tequilana. The sequence continues at coordinate 89,946 of JAVJIF010007078.1, forward strand.
GTAATATCCGAAAAAGAGGTTGGTGTGTAATATAGATTATTATTAAAATTGAAAAAATTGTTGTTATAAGCCATATCACAAATAAAACACAAACAAAGAAAAAGAAAACAAACAAATAAGCAAACAAAAAAAAAAAAAAGTTCTAACCTAAGTTAGGGCAGACTTATGACCTAGACGACTCCTAACTGGTTAGACTGTCCACGGGAGGTATAATGCACACTTTGACCACAAGCTAATCAGCCAGGTCAGGGCAAGATTGGTGGGAGGTTTTCCGTCAAAGACGTTCCTTAATTAAATAACCACCAATCTTCAGGCTTTCGGCCCTCAATCCCCTTCCTAGACACTGATTTGGCAGGAGTCAAATTCAATACCGTTCCCCCTTAGGATAATCTCCTAATTGAGTCCGAGATGTCCCTAGGGCAACGTCTACTCATTTTTAGTTAGGGTTAGGGTTGTGAGTGTGACGGAGATGATTTGTGGGCCAAGGAAGGGTGATGAAATCCCCACCTTATCTTGTTAACGGGTTTTGCCCTTAAATTTTTTTTTGTACGTGTAAAATAGTAGATAAGTAATCACTCAAAAAGCAGTAAATCAGCCAAGAGTGTTTCCTAATCTATATGCAATGCAAACGTACCTTGTCGCCAGCACTCTTCAACAAAATTAAAAAAAATTAAATAGACACGTGCCTATGATGCAAGAGTCTAATTTTTTTATTTTCTCAACAAATAAGTTACTGTTAATTAATTAGCAGTGTGCAGGGTGATTACAGAGAAAAGTTAACAGAGCAGTAAATAAAAATTACAATTTATAGCAACCTGCAGAAAACTGAGTGAGCAGTTCACTACTCAGGCCGCGCAAAACGCGGCTATTGCCGCGCAAACGCGGCTCTGTAGTAGGCTCTGCTGCTCTGCCTTCGAGGGCAGAGGTACAGAGTTGCTATATGTCCTTTGTTGCTGTTAGATTTCCTGTTCTCCGAACCTGCAAACAAAAATAATAAATAAATCAATAATTAGTTTTTTTTTTCTAGAGAATAACTTACCGTCCTTTCCCGGCAACGACGTCAAAATTTTGATTGAGATTTTACTTGCACAAGAATACAGAATTTCAGAATTTTTAAAACAATAGTGCAGGGTGCTCAATTCTACCGCTATAACAAGTGGCTATTCGGGTCGTGATCCACAGGGAGGGACTAGCGATGGAAGCTTATTTAGTAAGTTCTCTTTTATGCTACAATTAATAGTTGTTAAAGTCAGGTCAGAAAGAAAGTGGTAGATTAAGAAGATGGAGAAACTAGAAGTGATATTTACAATGAAATTGAAGAAGTGTGAAAAAGATTGGGAATATTGTGGTGTTGTGATTTACACTAAAATTAAAAGAAAGACAACTAAAAACTAAAAAAAACATACTTGCCTCTTCTGTGCCTGTTTACCTTTTACCCGTATCAACGATGTACCTTTACTTGAAGGCGAGCAAAGCATGGCAGATGAGATCTTCCCTATTCCCGATTTACACTATGAAATAAAAAGGGCGAGCTATACTACCATAGAAATAGATGTTCATCTTCATAAGCCATCAACGGCACTTGCAAGGAGAAGGTAACTTTGAGGCTATCGGTTTCATTTGGATCCACAAACACAAAAGAGGGAAACAAAAACAAAACAAGAATAGAAAAAACAGAAACTTCGATTTGATTCAATTAACAATGGAAGAAAAGATTTACATACATCGATGTCACCTCAGTACAAGCTTGATCTCCTTCCTCCATGAAAGTATCCTCTCCTCTCAGTTACATAATAATTACATAAAAGAAAAATAAAAAAAACCTAAGTTACAATCTAAAATTTTAGCCTAAGAAAAAACCTAAGTTTGTTTCTGTACTCCACGCCCTTCTCTGTTCCTCTGCAGGGGTATTTAAAGGAGATGGAAGAAGTAGAGTCCCGGTACAACTCTCCCACGAAAACTTATCGCCAAACTCGTCCATAGGGCCGCAGAAACGCGGCTATGGCCGCGTTTTCGCAGCCACAGTGTGGTCTCTGGCCACGCGCTTTCGCGCGTGGCCTCCTCTGGTCTGTCCATCTGAGTATATCTTTTTAGATTTGGCATACCAACTCTTTATTTGAAAATTCGGGATAACTTGGGAAGCAAGTTACCCTTAATTCAAATCTTTTAAAACGATTTTTGTTATCTTTGCACTCTTCTCCTCTTATCTAAAGCCTTGTCTTGCAAGCAATTAGGGTTTAGTAGAAGTCCATCCCTTTCCTCTTCTTTTAGTAATTGCAACTTTTGCACATGGGCTTGCACATGGGCTTTTTCGGCTTCTGGGCTTCATTTAGGCTTTATTTCTTTATTTTTTAATTATTCAAGGCCGCACACATTAAATAATAAAACATTAGTAATAGTGCATAATTAAAAGAATAAATAGGGAAATATGATAGTGAATGTGGTGATAAATATGCACTTTTTACTACCTATCACTTAATTTCTATATCACAAAAATTATTCAAATTGTTTAAAATATGTGTTAAATTTTAGTCACACATATTTGTAAGAACTTATTTTTAAAAATTTTATGTGATTTTATGGGTATTTAAAAGACCAAGTTTTCAAACCCTAAAATCCTAACATGAGCTTTCTGGCGGTTGACTGACCCCAAAGGCTAGTGAGTTCAAGAGTGTCGGTCGACCGGGGGGTCAGCCGATAACATAAACACAGATACATGTATCTGCATACACATCCAATCGACCACTCGGTCAATCAAGTTCTGTGCAGAACTCACTGCAAGCTCTGACAGTCGACCAGGCGGTCGACTGGGCCAAGCCAAAAATCTCAATATTTATATTTTTAAAATACTTTTGATTTTTGAAATAACATATATAAATTTAGAAATGTTTTGACAAACATTTAAACCATGAAAAACATGAAGACACATAAAGATAAAAATCATGGTAAAATGGATCAAAAACATGTATAGATAAATCGATTTAAAAACTAGTTATTTTTTGAAAAATCTTTTTGTGTGAGTAACCTATCTTGAGTATCAATAAATCACTCTAAATTTAAACATTCTAATTTCTTGCAAGGGTTGCACATGTCTTCAAGTCTTCGTCAAGTGGGCTTCATAAAAAATCCATGTGATTGTCTAAGCTTGAATCACATGCTTGACTCATCTTGAACACTTCAATACCTTTCTTTTGAGGAAAAATCAAACGAGATTTTAATTCTTGAACCCTGTAAACTCATAAACACTTAAACTTGATTAGTATCTCATAACTACATGAATTTTATAATCATCAAAACGTAAATGGTAATTGTACCCTTGGACCAACAAGAGAGAAATAAGAGCAATCACAAATATGAAAGATTTATTTCAAGGTTCGAGAAACTTGCTCTACGTCTGTACCTTCGCCGTGATGTAAGATTTTCACTAAGCACAATTCCGCAAGATCACCTAATGATAAAAGTCTCTCAAGAACTCTCGGACCCATAAGTCCCTCACTTATTTCCGTAAGAACTAAATACACGAACTCGCAAGCTTGCTTCGAGGAAGAAAACTCCAATCCACTCACAATACAAGAAAGAACAACTTGTGTCCAACACTCTTGACCACAAACAAACTTCTCACTACAAGAATTCCTATAGAATAGATATAGAAGAGATTGACTCAAGCTTATGAGAGAAAACTAGGGATTTAGAAATTGATGGCTCAATAAAAACATTAGAAAAACTCTCTTGTAGATATGAGAATTTATAGCAAATAAACTTCTCTTTCAAAACTTGTTTCTTAATTTTTCAAAATTTATTAACTTTTGATTTGAAATTCTCTACATTGGGTCCTTTTTATAGGAGAGGGGATATAACCATTAGAGATTAATCTCAGTCATTAAAACACTGATTAAACCCATAAAGAGTAAGAAATAGCCATTTGGAATAAATCAAAACATATTTGAACCAAAAAATAGCGTTAAAAGGCAATTTGACCGTTCTGGTACTCTGACGATCGACCGGTAATGGCTCTAGAAAAGAGCCGTTGCGCTCGGTCGACCGCCAGGTCGACCAGCCAAAACAGGCCAACTGAGCTCAGTCTCAGTTTGCACTGACGGTCGACCGTGCGGTCGACGGACTTGAGCCTGCTCTAATAAGCTGCAGTCAACGGTCGATCAGGCCCAGAGCACAAACTCATATGCACGTCTGTACACATGTGATCGACCGCTCGGTCAACCGGTGAGCTCTGACTCTGCACCGTTCAGAGGGCGATCGACCCACTTCAGGCCAAAAACATAATTTTTTATATTTTGAAAAACTCTTTTAAAAATCCAAATAAATTCCCAAAATTTTGATTTTATAAAATCTATACACAAAGCAAGTTGAAAAAATTCAAAATTATTTTGTATAAACCACAAACTCAAAACTGAAACTTTTGTTCTTAAAAATCAATATCAAACTTTTTTGTGTGTGTAAGCTTGAGCAATCAAATCTAAATATAAACTTTACAAGAATCTAAACAATCTTCAAAACATTAATCTTCTTATTGATATGATCTTTCTCTTCATCTTGACTTGATAAAACGTGATTCTTTGAGCTTGATTCCTTCTTGAGTACTAAGTATAATCTTTATGCTTGAGCTCTTGATTCAACACTATTTAGCTTTAAAACTTGACTTCGAGTCTATTGATGAAGCTAAACACTAAACCATGATCTTGATTAACTTGAAACTAAAACATCACAAGATTATTAGTACTATAACTATATGGGTTAGTTATCATTAAAACTAGAGTGATGGTCCTTTAAGCCAACAATCTCCACATATCGAAATTGTTTGTGCCGTCAAACTATATCACGTCAATATTTAACTGATGAATATTCATGATTTGTCATTATGGGTTGATTATTCTCAACCATCTCCTGTAGCAAATCTAACAAAACAATTCGGAAAAAATTAGTGAAAATAAATCTAAATAGATAAAGATCGAATCTTTACCTCCAAACGAAATCATCAATAAGTTTCCAAAGTGATCCACTCTACCCAAATGAACTCCACAATGAAACCTGGAAAGCTCTGATTCTACTTATTGAGACCTGCCAGAGACGAATGCAAACACCAGAGTATGTCGAAGAACAATCACAAATGAGCAAGAACAAAACAAACGAAAAAGAACGCGAGAAAAGATTCAGCAATTGCCTACTCCTCAAGGAAGGGAAGAGAGATCTTATTGAAATCACCAATTCAGGTTACAATCAATAGGACAATACCTTTCTATATATATCCAGAGAATCCACAAAAAAGAAAACTAAAAACTCTAAAATCGGATCAGAAATGAAGTAAGAATCAAAATAAGAAATCAGGCAGAACCAACGTGCGGTCGACTGGGTGATCCACAGCTAGTTGTGCATGCTCAAATTATGTGCTTTGGCCGATCGACCGGGCGGTCGATTACTAGGTGTGCAGTGTCAAGAACCTTCGTTCTGGACGGTCGACTGGGCGGTCGAACACCCCTCTATATTTACATATTTCATGCCACATTTTCACAATTATTCTATATAAAATTCTGCTAAATAATGGTTTTCTTGTATGTTTCTAGGTTCATGGCATGAGATGGAGAAGATGCCCAAAACTCTAATTTATTTAGGAATTTTTAAAGTCTAGATGATGCCCAAGAGTTTGAAGAACAATCTGCCAATTTTAGGAGCAAAAAATAAGAAACCAAAGGTCAGAACCCATCCCATACTGCAGGTACAAAACCCATGTTGCGGCGCTGCACGATCGGCCACAGCATGGCCGCATTTCTGCGGCCATACTGCGGAGTCATGCGTCGATCTTCAACGCACGACTCCATACACTGTCCCTGGTGTCCCTTTTGCCCTATAAATTACCCAGTATGAGCAGAACTGAGGGGAGGAGGAGTTTTGAGAGAATTTTTGGTGTCATTTTCTTCTTTTTAGGGTAGTTTTCTCTTTTCAGTTTAGGTTAATTGTTCTTCTTCTGTCTCTTTTGTATTTTTCATTTCTTGTAGATCTTGTAATAGGGAAGAGAGTGGTACATAGGATGAAAGTTAGAGTGCTTGTAATGGAGGGTGGCAGTCTATGAAAGGTTTTTCCTTTATCTCTACTTGTTTTTTCTCTCTAATTCTTTACATGCTTAGCTAATTTTCTTTGATGGTAACTAATTACTAACCACTAACTATGCTAACTCCTTATTTGATAATTCAAATGAATCTAATAACCTCTACTTGGCCTTGCTCTTACAAGTCCATTGATGGCTCATGATGATAGATTCTAATACTCTAACATCTAACTCTCTAACAAGTTACCATTATTTTATTTCATGCTCTCTCTAGTTAGTTTTGATGGTTTAAGTGTAGCTTACATTTGTTTGTTGAGTTTGGATGTAAAAGTGATCTTATGAGTCATGCTTTGTAAAACTCTTGAACCAAAGATTAGTGAAGGCCACTGATACATGTGAGACAACTATCACTAAGATGTTAGCATGTTAGTGGAGTCATTAGTAGTTAGCAGCCATGAGTTTCCTAGTATCTCCTTTTTTTTTCTTTTTACCTTGTTTCAAAAACCCAAAATTCAAAACAACTCTTCTATGTTTCCCATTTTTTTTGTTTTCACCGTATTCTTTCTGCTCATTGTTTTCTTGTCTTTTCATTCTTTAAACATAGGAGAGTTGTTAGCACACACGTGACTGTTTGGTACGGAGAAAGGGTTTCGTGTAAAGTTTCCTTGAACCAATTGAAAAATTACAACGGACTAATGCTCCAACTACAAGAGAGGGGAGATGTTGAGTCTTGAATCTCCCCTTTGTTTAGTGCTGGGTTCTTCAAGTGGCGATGGAAAGTGAATCTTGTTTTCTATTGACCGGGTGAACGTCGAAAACTTCTGGGGATCTTCTCTTCGGATGGTGGACGGAGTAACACAGCTCTGTCGACTAGAAATCTCAAAGAGATTGTAGGCAAAGATTAACTTGTACGCAGCAAGTTAACTGAAGAGTTGGACTCTCTTTCCTTCTCTGTCTCTCTCTCTCTCTCTCTCTTTTTATGTGCGTCCGTGTCCCTGTATGTCTCCCTCTCTATCTGAATATCTCTCTCATAGTGACGGGGCTATTTATAGAGGTTTCAGGGGTGAACGTGCCCCCTGAAAACACTCCACAATGTGGGCTAACTTCCTCATTATGTTGGTGGTGATTGACCCCATAACGAGGGAAGTTATAACTGAGACGCGGGTTTTGACCACGCGCCTTGGTGTCGCAGTGCTGTTGGGCTGAGACGCGGGTTTCGACCCTCGCGCCTTGGTGCTGCAGTGCTGGCTGAGACGCAGGCTTCGACCCTTACTCCTTGGTGCTGCAGTGCTGGCTGAGACGCGGGCTTCGACCCTCGCGCCTTGGTACTGCAATGATGGCTGAGACGCGGGTTTCGACCCTCGCGCCTTGGTGCTGCAGTGCTGGCTGAGACGCGAGCTTCGACCCTCGCGCCTTGGTGCCGCAATGCTGCTGAGACGCGAGTTTCGACCCTCGCGCCTTGGTGTTGCAGTGGTGCTGAGACGCGAGTTTCGACCCTCGCGCCTTGGTGCTGCAGTGGTGGCCATAATTAGCCCTGCGTCTGGAACTTGGAATTCTGCTTTTTGGTGACTTATCTTTTAGTGATCTTTAGACAGCCTACAGAACTCCCTCCAAAGTTTTCGACATTCCGCAGTTAGCTGGGACGGATTTTGAAATACTTTGGACTCTAGTTGAGTTCACCTTTATGACTGGACTGGCAATGCTCCGGGCTTGATCTTGTTTGGAGTATGGTCTTCGTGAGTGTACTGTGAAACTCTTTGAAGCCGCCAAAACTGATCGTGTTGAGTGTCTAGATACACAGTCTAAACCTCCCCAATGCTTTGAGTTTATCGTTGGTATACTTTAAACCAGGGGTGGGCAGTCGTCTGCTTGTGCCAGTGTACTGTTGAACTGAATTGCAGAAGCAAGGACTGAGTGCCAGTTCTGTGGACGCAAGGGTAGTACTGCTTTAAAGACGCGCCTTCTATAGGGGTGCATCTTTTGGGATAAAAAACGCGACTCTAATTTGTAGTGGAGACGCAGTTTTGAGAAACGTAACTCTGAATTGTAAATTGAGACGCGACTTTGGTTATGGAAGGATGCGGCTCCTGGGACGCAGCCCTTACTTCTACCCAGATGCAGAATTTCAGGATGAAGTGAGGACGCAGTTTTATGCATGACACTGTCTTAGTGGAGGTATGTCTCTAGATTCTCGACTCAGTGCAAACTCAAATTATATTGAGTTTATGATAGGAATACCATTGTCATCTTGCAATATAAACGCAACTTCAGGATACCTGTGATACCTGTGAATGACGTAGGCCTTCTCTGTTGTAGAAGTAAGTCTTAGTTCGCGGCTTTTGTACCTTCAAAGCGCAACCCCAGAATGAGTCCCTTTTGCTAAGGGGACGCGGCTTTGAACCGCTCTGAGAGACGCGGTCGCAGTTCTCTTAACTGGAATGAAAGAGGACGCCGAAAGGGATGCAAGTTCTTGGACGCGGCTCTCGGGCCTGCATTTGGTGCAACTTCCCAGGCGTTACATGCAGCTTGTCATAAAGATTTCGTTGGATCTTTAAATGTCAAATCGAGGTTGACGATTGGGGACTCTCATCATCCGATATTTCCCGACGCGGCAGTCCACGCGTCAGCCCTTCATTGGGTTTAGACATTAATGCCTTTAAATGCCAAATCGGCGCTGGCGGTTGGAGACTTGCATCTTCGATGCTTCCCGAAGCAACAATCCACGCGTCAACCCTTCATTGGGCTTTGACATTTGTGCGGGAATTAAGGCTGACGGTTCTGATTAGTGAGCCATTAATTATGGGCTTGTGGTTTGCCTATAAATAGGGCTCACCTTCTCCTTTTAGCAGTCCATTACTTAGACTGCTTTCCTTTGAGAGCGAGTGCTTTGAGGGATTCCACCTTCTCCCTTCAAGGACTTTACCTGGGACTTACCTCCATGGACGATGATGACTCAGAACTTTCATGCTTCTGTTTAATCTCTCCAGAAGATTATCACTGTCAAGTGATTTCAAGATCAAACAGCGTCTCCTTGAGCACCTTTTACGTCCGCGCCTTGATGTAGAAAGTTCAACCCTTAATGGGTGTTTCTGCGGGCATGACTTCCTGGTTTTGCCATGAAATTTTCAGCCCAACTGAATTTCAGTTTTGATATCTCTTAAAGAGATTCATCTTCTTGACCTTCTCCTAAAGTCTAACTGGTGCGCGCATCTTTTAGAAGTTGCGCCATTGAGACTTGCGAGTATAATAGACTTTTGCATCTGGACCGCGAGCTTTCATACAGAGCTCGCGTCTGAGGCTGTTGACTTAGAAGAATTTCAACTCAGATCGAAGGTTTCAGGCCTGAATTTAGCAACCCTTGTTTATCAAATAGGGAGATGGCAATTTTTGTGTCTGATTCTCTTCGCGTCTCATATTTTAGATGCGGGTGCAAAACTGAACCGCGTTCGAATCTGTGTGTATCACAGCTTTGATCGCGTCTGTTTCTGCCGTCGCAGAAGTTTGGTTTACTATGCGGGTCATTCCTGCGTCTAAAGTTTTCAGCAATAGTTGCGTCTGTCACTTAGCTTTTCTGTTGAAGTATCCTAACCTTCAGATCTTCTAATTTTTGTTTGCATCTTGCAGATAGGCTTAATCATCCTTTTTCATATTCGCTGGGTCCCCTGGGAGAATATTTCGGCCAGCGAACTTGTTCGATGGTCGACCACTGGAGAAGAAGTCATGGCTCCTGACACCCGCCAAGATCTCTTTGGATTTAATGCACCGGTCATGCTTCTTGGCATGGCATGGTCAGAGTGAGTATGGCGGTGGATATAGTGGTGGGTATGTTCTTGGATTCTCCCTTCACCTACCCCAGAAGTGACAACGATGAAAACTCCATACTCATTGGATGACTTTCTGGTGGTGAAGGATCATACCCCCACTTCGGATGCTCAGGTGGAATCAAAGATTCTGCTACCTTTTGACCTCAAGAAACACCATTGTTCTTGATTAACAATGGACTCTTTCGGTGTTCACGTCATGCATGGTGACGTAATCAACCTCCGAACGTCATCACAGTGCTCAACCCATCTTTGGCGCTCTTCCAAACATCTTATATTTGGAATGGTGAGAAGCTTCAAGGAGTGAGTGCAACCTTTAGGAGAGAGGGACTTCTTTGTACTCCTTTATTGTAACACTCAATCTTATTGTATAAGAGAGCGTTTGTATCACTTTCATATGTTGGATATAAATAAAAGTGACACCTTTTTTTTTTCCTTTCTATTGTCTTGAACTCTTTTCTTTTTTTTTTAAGTCAGACGAATAGAAGCAAAGACTCTTTGACTTGTCAAAACTATGATGATAGTCTTAACGAGTCAAAGTTTGTAAAGAGAGATCCTATTTTAGGAACTCAACAATGCTGTCAGAGGTGTTATATTAACTTGACAAGGGACAATTTTTGTGGACCTGCCACTCTATAAAGGAAAGTGACAAGTGGGACTTGTACCCCCAAGGAAGATGAGCTTTTATCAGAGGTTCGGGATTAACTTGATTAAGATCAGCTGGGGATCTAATGAAAACACTGTTAACGGTGTAATGTTAACCTAACAATATTTTATAGGTAAACTTTTTGTTCTGTTGGGGAGAATAACAAGTGAGACTAGATTCGCGGGGGATCTAGGAAAGTTTTTACCGTTAGAGGTGTGATATTAACTTAACGGATTAAATATAGTCTTGTCAGAAGTGTGATGTTAACTTGACAAGGGTGTGAGTCAGAGGTGTGATATTGAACTTGGCTCAAACGTTTTTCAGCTTTATTTAGGGAAAACTGAAAGTATCGCTGCCATAGGTGTGATGTTTAACTTAGCAGCGAGGTTAATGCCAGAGGTGTAATTTTGAACTTGGCATTGGTCATCTCGACTTTGACAAGGAAGTCCGAGGGAAAGTCATGGCCTTAAGTGTATTGTTAAACTTAGCAATGACTTGGACGCTAGAGGTATAGTATTAAACTTAGCATCGTTCATTTCAGTTTCGATATGGAAGTCTGAAGGAAAATGACTGTCAGAGGTATAATATTGAACTTGGCAGCAACTTGATTATTGTTCGAAGTGTAATGTTAACTTAACAGTAATTTGTCAGAGGTGTAGTATTAACTTGACAAAAATTGATTTGCGATATGAGCAATTTGAGGGCCTGCCATTCTATTGATGAGAATTGACAAGTGAAGTTTGACAATGTCAGAGGTGTAGTTTTAACTTGACAGTAATGGACTTGCGATATGAGCAATTTTGAGGACTTGTCATTCTATTGATGAGAATTGACAAGTGAAGTTTGAAAATGTCAGAGGTGTAGTGTTAACTTGACAATTTTGAAGGCTTACTACTCCATATAGAGTTGACAAATAAGTTTGTACTCAATAGGGAGTATTGAAAATTTTCATTACCAGAGATATAGTGTTAACGTAGCAATGATTATACTTTGTAGACCTACCATTCTGTGTATGAGAATTGGTAAGGGACTTTGGAGGAGAGGGTGGAACTACATCCACTTAGGATTTTTAGCAAACCCTCAGCTATCAACGGATTTGAGGTGCCTTTACCAACTACCGTTGACTTGGCTAGCCATGCTATTCCCCTCAGCATGATGAGTTGTCGAAGACTTATGTTGGGCTTAGAAGCCAACATTTTCCTCTATCCTTAGTCGTCGGAGGCGTCGGATGTTAATGAAGATAGGAATATTAAAACCAAGTTTCTTTCTCAATATTTACATCATGCATCATGGTGCAGCCAGTGCCTGATTAGCTTGTGGTCTGGCAAAGGAAAGAAACTTTTCTTGGATCTGGAGCTTTGATCAGAGGTGTACTTTTAACTTGATCAGAGGAGAAGTACTGTTAAGGATGGTACTTCTTCAGGAACCTGCCATTGATCGGCATCATGAGTATATCGCCATTTGCAGTTATGAGACGATATGATCCATTTGAGTAGACTGACTCTACTACAATGGTCCCTCCCATTTGGGCTGAAATTTTCCTTTATCTTATGTGTCATCACCATAAGTCTTCTGACGGCTAAGACAAGATCGCCTTTCTTGAAAGTTCACACTTTAACTTTCTTGTTGAAGGCTCTGGTAATCCGAGCTTGGTAGAGCTCAATCTGTTGTTGGGTCTACAGACGTTTATCACCTAAGGCCTCTAATTCTTGGAGTCGCTGTCTATGCTTCTCCTCCTTCGTCATCTCCGCTGTCAAGGCGACGCGTAGAGATGGAATTTGAATTTCTAGTGGAAGACGGCTTCGCACCCTATACCAAGGAAAATGGCGTAGCTTTAGTTGAGGTTCGCACAGTTGTGCGATAGGCCCAAAGGCATTCGCCTAGCTTGTCATCCCAGTCACGTTGGCTTTTCGAGATGAATTTCTTGAGAAGTTTGTCGATGGTTTTGTTGAAAGCTTCTGCGAGACCATTAGCGGCGGGATAGTATGTCGTTGAGGACACACTCTGGATTCTGAACTTAGCGCAAATCTCTAGAAAGCCTGACTGATGAACTGAGGTCCATTATCATGGACGATTCGCCGAGGTACCTCAAAACGGTAAATGATGTGATGTTTCACGAACTTGATCACATCAGATGATTTTACCTCCTTCAAAGGAACGGCTTCAGCCCATTTGGAGAAGTAATCGGTTATGGCTAAGATAAACCGATGTCCTTTTGATGATGGTGGGCTGATAGGGCCAACCACATCCATCCCCCAAATCTCAAATGGCCAGGTAGATGTTGTAGAGTGAAGGTACCCTGGGCTTGATGGATGAAATCGCCATGTACTTGGCAGGCGTGACATCTCTTGGCATAAGTGATGGCGTCGGCAATCATCTTGGGCCAATAATATCCCACCTTTGAAGTCGATATGCAAGTTTTGGGCCAGGTTGATGGGCTCCACACATACCGTCATGGGCTTATTTTAATATCTCCTGTGCCTCTTTTGGTGAAAGGCAGCAGAGCAAGATCCGTCATGCGATCGACGATACAATGTTCGCGTAATCGCATTATAGTAGAATTTGGGGGCTTTCCTTCGAATGGCAGCCGCTTCTTTGGTCCTCAGGCAGGATGCCATACAAGACATAATCAATATAAGGGAATCGCCAGTCTCTAGGCTCTGGACCGGTTGACGACTCGAGCACTTCCTTGTCTTGACGATCTCCTGTTGGCTTCGGGTAGTCCTCAAGAGCAATTCTCGGACAATACAGGTCATGGCTGTGGACAAATATTTTCTCCACTGCTCCAGCTGGAAGAGCTAAGGAGGCAGCTAGGGATGCCAGCGCATCTGCATGCGCATTTTGCTTGCTTGGCACATGGTCAATGTAAAAGTTCGTGAACCTTTCGGCCATGTGGACAGTCGCGTTGTAATAGGGTACTAGATCTTCATGTCTGACTTCGTACTCCCAGCGAACTTGGCTAACGATGAGCTTAGAGTCACCATACGCCTCGAGATTTTTAACGCCAATCTCATCGGCGAGTTGCATCCCAATCAAAAGAGCATTGTACTCCACCACATTGTTGGAAAAGGCTCGGTTAATGAGACAGCTCGAGGAATCACATAGTTCTGTGGGGTGACAAGTACTACTCCTACCCCCGCTACTGTATGTCCTTTTGGGCTTGTTCTCGATGCACCATCAAAGAAAAGTTTTCACACTTGCCTTTCGAAGGATGTCTGAGTCTGGCAGGCTTCAGCGACCTCATCTGGGAGATCCTCGTAAAGTTTGGCTGCCTTCGGATCTGGATGCTCAGCCAGGAAATCCGCCACCGCTTGTCCTTTAATGGCCTTTTGTGGTAAAAAGTGCATTTCATATTGGGATAGCAATATGGCCCATTTTGCCAGTCGGCTGTTTAACGATGAAGGCTTCGTCATAAGTAACCTCAAGGGGTTGACTTTTGATATGACATTTATAGTTTGGCCTACCAAATAGTGTCGCATTTTCTGAATAGCAAACACCAATGCCAAACATTCCTTCTCGATCGGGTTATACCGATGTTCGGCCCAGATCATTGTTCTACTCAAATAGTAGATTGCTTGCTCTCGTCCTTGATCATCGTTCTGAGCTAGTAAAGCTCCTAAAGAATGATCCATTGCTCAGACGTATACCAGGAAAGGTTTTCTGACACTGGAGCTGCAAGGACTGGTGGTTGCGTGAGGTACTATTTAATTTCCTCAAATGCTTGCTGCAAGCGTTGTCCCAAATGAACGAAACACCTTTCTTCATTAATTTGGAAAAGGGTTGGCATCTTCCGGAGAGATTTGAGATAAACCTTCAGATGTACGCCAATCGTCCTTGCAATCCTCTGAGCTGCTTGAGGTTTCTCGGAGGTTGCATCTCCTGGATAGCACGAACCTTTTCTGGGTCCAAATGAATCCCCGTGGAGGTTACGACAAATCCTAGGAATTTGCCACTGGCCACCCCCAGGAAGGATTTAGCGGGGTTCATCTTTAATTGATGGGCCCGCATGATGTCGAATACCACCTTTAAATCAGCTGTATGATCACCTTTAGCGCAGCTCTTTACTGCGATGTCATCAACATAGCATTCCACCATTTTGCGCATGTGTTCGTGGAAAATGGCATTCATTGCCCTTTGATATGTCGCCCCTGCATTCTTCAGTCCGAAGGGCATGACGGTGTAGCAGTATACCCCCAGTGGTGTCCTGAAAGAGGTATGTTTTTCGTCATCAGGATACATTTTGATTTGATTGTACCCTGAAAATCCATCCATGAAGGACATTCGCTCGAATCCACATGTATTGTCAATCATGACATCTGTGATTGGCAATGAGAATTCGTCCTTGGGACAGGCCTCGTTTAGATCACGAAAATCAATGCAGATCCGAATTTTTCCGTTCTTTTTAGCAACGGAGACGATGTTGGCTACCCATCAAGATGTTGTTCTTCTCTAATGAAGCCAGAGTCTATAAGCTTTCTGACTTCTGATTGAATTGCCTCCATTACTTCTGGACGGAACCGTCGCTGTTGTTGTTTGACAGGCATTACGTCCGTATTAATGTTGAGGCGATGCATAGCCACTCGAGGATCAAGTCCAAGCATGTCCTCATAATTTCAGGCGAAGACATCTATATATTCTTGTACAAGAGATATTAGATTCTTTTTCTCAGAAGGTGACAGGCCTTCGCTTATAAAGATGGGCTTAGGATTAGCCTCATCTCTCAGATTGATCTGAACAACCTTATCTTCTGTGGGTGGCTCGCGCTATTCAAAGCGAGTATCCCAAAGAGCATTAAGTGCTTGATCCAAGGATCTGTATCGGATTGGATCACTTCTTCATTTCTATCTTCCAGGTGGCTTGTTGAAACCATGTTCACTGAAAGTTCTCTGAAGATGTTTACCGACACTAGCATCTGATTCCCACGAGGACGTGCCCGATGAGCAATCATGGCCCAATGACTCCCCAGAATCAGAGGCTGATGGGATCGGAGTTGATACATAGCCCAACCCCCTGCGTGTCCGATGATAATAATCAGGGTTTTCCCTTTTGGTACAAAAGATTGAAGTAGAGTTCTCCTTCCTTTGCCAAAGTTCAACCCTGGACCATTTGTTAGATCATACCCCATGCTTTACATCATTCTGAGTGTCATTGGCTCATAATGACCGAATTGAGGGGATTCTTCTTCGCCTTCTGATTCTTCACAGGACATCGGTTCAGACGTAATTCACCCAAAAAGGATTAGTTTTTGGCCTTTCCGTCTTGCTGGAACCATGAACATGGATTCCTGCGCATTACCGCATCTCGATATGTTTCGAAGGATGATTTCACTGGTACATGCAATGATGTCAGAGCATCCATTGCCACCAGAGATCATCATCCACTTCGGTACTAGTGTCTGACGGCACTGAATCAGAAGCAAACACAGAGAAGTACGCCAAATCTAAGTCTTCATTAATATACCACCCGCCTACATCATCGGTGGTATTATCAACATCGAGATGCATTCTTCTTTTTCTCTGGCTCGGTGTCGGCTTCATTACCAGAGTCTGGCTCCTCTGGTTGCGGGATTTCACCTATTTCCACAGAGTCCTGATACAGGAGGAATCTGTGAAATATTCTCGACTCCCTTGAACGGATGCCTTTCGGCAATCAACGTTGCACCTTTCCACTCCCGTCAATGTATTTCATGACTTGGTGGAGAGTGGAGGGAACGATAGAATTGCGATGAATCCATGGTCGTCCCAGCAGTAGATTGTAGGAAGTGTCAGCATCGATGACATAGCATGTCACTTCTGACCTTAGGTCCCCAATATGGCATTTGAGCTTGATCTTCCCCATTGGACGGGTTCCATTAGCATTGAACCCATAAATAGTTGTCTGGGTAGCGCTCAAACGATGAGTGGGAACCCCAGATGTTGCATGACACGGCGAGGCATAATGCTCAATGCGGACCTGGGATCCACCTGAATGCGGCTTACTTCAGATGAACCAATATACCCTGTGAAGTACAGGGGTCGATCATGTTTCCCTTTGACCTGCATATCATCTGCTGTGAAGGTAATGCAGGAACATTTTTGGAGGTATGGAGGCAATCCTCTATATCTTCCTCCTTTGGTCCGATTGGCACCTGGGTCATGAAAACCTCAGCATTAGCGAGGGCCTCTTGTAGAGCTTCTCTGGTTGACTTCGATAGCTTGAGGAGCTCATAAAGGGTAATTTGGGCGGGAAATTGGCCAGTTGAGTCAGGACATTGAAGCGGTAAGGCGCTGCGGATCCTTCCGCGATGTCTTTTGAGAAGAGCCTGGAGAACCGAAGCTCTTTCTGTTTCTCCACGGGTGGTTTCGTAGAAGGCTTGGCTGACTCCGCAGCAGGTTTTGGAGGAGTTACCGCCATTTCGTCTTACTTTTTCAAATATGACTGCCCTGAACGGGTTTTCCGCCACCAGTTGACTGGTTCTGTGGCCAGAACTATTGTTTCCTCTTCTGAGTCGGTTAGTGAGGGAACATCAATTTCCGCTTCCCGGGAAGAGGCACATACCACATTACAGGATGTGGCCTTTGCTTTGCCTTTGGACTTCCTGTTGGTCACAGTAGTCCATTGCTGGCCATCAACAAGGTCAGGATGGACCCACATGACTTCTCTCCGAGGTGTGGGAACAAGTACTAGGCCCTTCTCTTGCTGCTGGTGAGGTCTGTGTTGACCATTCTTAGCTCTCCTCTGGGACAGGGACCAATCCAGAGGGTGTTGAGGTTGTCTTCCAAACTGGAGAAATGACGTCATGTTGGCCGTCACCTTCTTCTGCTCTGGACGGAGTTTTAATACCTCCGCGTCAATCAGAGCCTGAAGGATGTCCTTGAAGACGTAACAGCTCTTGGTGGGGTGTCCCAACATCCTGTGATACAAGCAGTAGTTGGGATTATCGTTTTACCGACTTCTTCGGGGCGCCTAGCTTCAGGAAGTTTCAGTCGGCTGCTCTTGTTGAGTAACTTGAAGAGCGAGTCGACATGTTCGTCCTTGAAGGAATACTGCTTGCTGGCGCGTGGTTGGCTTGAAGAGCCACCCCCCTTAACCGGTTGAGGTTTGACGGGAGATTTGGTTTCTGTCGCCAAGTTGTCCTTCCGTTTGGCTTGGAGGACGTGTCTGGCGCACAGCCTCGTTGACCTCTCAGGTCTGGGTTTATTTTCTTCCGCCCTGACGCGGGCGACAATTTCCTCAGCCTGTTCACCTTGTTGGATCAACTGCTTCCAGGTGCGGCTTTCAGCAACTCTATTTGGGCGAGGAGCGAAGTTTGTAGATTATGGCGGTATGTCTCCACCAGGGTGACCTGGGTCATGCCGCTTGGACATCGGAGTT
>JAVJIF010007079.1:0-65824 GCA_038442645.1 Agave tequilana
TTGCCTTGGATTTGGATCGGTGAACTCGGAGTCAGCCTTGGTCTGAGCCGGGGACTCGATCTCAAGAGTTTTACTTGTTTTAGATATTCTGGTTATCTGATTCAACCGATTTCAGTTTTTAAACATCGTTTTCCAATATTTTAGATTTTCTATGATTTTCTGGAATTTTCTGTGATTAAGTTGAAAATCTTCAAAACCGGTGTCGGCCAGTGCCGCTGACTGATTCCTGGATTTTTAATTCTCAAACTGTTTGGAATTTCATGATGGTCCTTAGCTTTAGACTTTATCTTTTAGAATTACATTTCCTACTTAAATACTTTTTCTGAGAATTTTATGATTTTATGAAAATCCATCGGAGTCGGTAGGTAACTGATTCCGGGATTTTTAGTTTTAAAACTATAAAGTATTTCTGAAAAAGGACTTCACTATGAGTCTTCATATATTATTATTGATTTTTGGGTAAATTTGCGAGTCGTTCCGAGATACTTGAATTTCGGGCGATTCCGGTATTTTCCGAAATGTTTTCCGTATCCTCGATTTAAACCCGGGTATCTGTCCTTTCAATATTTTCCAATTCTAATTCCAAGAAAATATCTTCTCATTTCAATTTCTTTTCCATTTCCTTTTCCTTTTCCTTTCTCTTCCTTCCTTCTTCCTCCACAAGCTAAAGCATTTCCATTTTCCAAAATTCCAATAATTCCACACTTTTCCACACACTTCCCACAAAAATATCTCTCTTTCTCTCTCTCTTCCTTGGCCGGCCAAGTGGCCAAGAGAAGGACACTCACCCCCTCCTCCACTTTGCAATTAACCCCCTCTCATCTACTCTAATTTCACCACCTTCACAAATTCCAAATCATATATAACATTCCCTTACAATTCCATCTCTTTTTTCTTCACTTCACCAAAAGAAATCCCTTCACCAAAATCCTCCTCCCTCTCAACTCAACCTCCAACTTCAAGAGCTTCATCTAGGGCATCATCAAGGTCTTCATCTTCAGCCACCAACTCCCAAAGCAACACCAAGATCATCTTCTCCACATCAAGCAACTTCAACTTCAACAACTACTTTTGGATTGAGGCCATCATCTCCACCTTGGGATCTTTTCAAGACTACAAAGCTTCACCTAAACAATCCTTGTGAGTATTTCTACTCACCAAGACTTGTTTCTTTCCTAAGCATACTTGTATCTCCATATCTTGTGTTCATATGTCATAAAAATCCTATTTTTAGACCATCCAACACAACCAGCAGATTCTGCTCTGTATTCTGTTTTTCCCCATGATTAGTCGACTTGACCTAGAACCTAGCCGACTAGAAACCCTTAGCTGAAACGTAGCCTTTTCTGACTTCACAGTTTTAGTCGACTAGTCCCTTTTTACCAGTCGACTAGATATCCCTAGTCGACTACTAGAATTCCCCTAGTCGACTCCTGAAATAACTCACTCAACTCTCTGTATCACAGTTTTTAGTCGACTTAACATAACTGTTAGTCGACTTGACATGTCTGTTAGTCGACTACTATTTCAACCTAGTCGACTAACTTTCCCTAAATCAGAAACCCAACTCTCTGTTACACAGTTTTAGTCGACTATACCCTACTGTTAGTCGACTAACCCTTCTATTAGTCGACTACTCTACCAACCTAGTCGACTAACTTATGGCTGTCTATTATACTTGATTACCTTCTTGACTTTGTATCTCATCCTTGATACATGTACTATATATTGTTCTTACTCGTACTTCATGACTTGTACTTTATGACCTATTACTTGATGTATGTCATCTCTAGTCACTTCATATTTCCATTGATATGCTACTGCTTGTTTCATTCTTGTTCATGTACTTCTCTATCTGTGTTATGCCTACTTTCTTATCGTTCACTATGCGTGGTTGACCCTTCGAGGTCATTGAACTCTGGGTTTCTATTATATTATCATTGCTATATCGTTGCTTCGGACTGTCAGTTTCATGTTTCCTTTTAACACATGTATATCTTCTAACTTCCACTATGTTATCACCTGACCACTTGGCATGTTACTACCTAGTAAGAACCACTTGTTATGACATGACTTGCCCCTGATTAATATCAATCTCTTGACTTGATTGGTTACTTGTTGGATATCATCATCTTGTCATGCTATCACTCTATACCCAGCATGATACTCTCTTCTCACTCGCTACCCTCTTGCTTTACCATTCCATTGATTATGATAGTATCCTCGCTCTAGTCTTCATGTATTGTATTTCATGCTTTATACCTTTTATTGCTTTATGTTATGCGTGGCCGACCCTTCGTGGTCGTTGGACTTGTTGGACTGGGACCATTGCTTTTACATTACCACTTGGCATTATTTTAGACCTGTCAGTATGTGCTACCATTTATCATATGTATATCACTTGGCAACTGTGTTATCATCTAACCACCTGCCATGCCACTATTTGGCAAGACCCTTTTATTATGTCATGACTTACCTGACTACTATCCATTCTTGATATGCTTGGTTGTTTACTAAATATCACCACTCTGTCATGCTATCACTTGACACTCAGCATGATGACTCGACTTGTGATTGTCATCTTTACGGGAATCCTGATTTGTTATCCTGTATCATGATCAGTGACCGGTATATTGTATTCCTGCTTTACATGCAGTGACCTGACTATATAGTGCTTCTGTACTCTTTATTCCTGATCATGTCCATTTCCTATTTTTCCCGTAAAGTGACAATGAAACTATTAAATCCTAAAAAGGACCAACTTGTATTGGGTCGGGGGAAACATGCGGATATCGATATGTGTTCGTGTTTACAGTGGCTTTAGGTATTGTGCACTATATCCGATCTGACCTGTGGTACTCCAGGGGACCGAGGGGAGAGCTGGCTCCCTACACCCCAGTTTTAACGGGCATACATAAGTCCCTCCTCCTGGACAAGCCTTGCGGCTGGTTTTCGTTTCCATGCAACGGAACAATCCTGGACCGTAGTCCGGGTATGTACGGGACCCACTGTAAACATAGTTCGTTGATACAACCGTTGTTTCCAATAACAACCTCGACTTTCTTATATATGGATGTATGTGAGTTGGGATATATACCGGTATATACCGAGACACATACCTAGATATATGGGTTAGACGAGTAATAATAATAAGACACCTGTTATGATTTCTGTTATAGATACCTGTTATGTTATGACTCCTATTATACCTGTTATGTCATAATCCTTGTTATGATTCCTGTATTCTTGTTAGACTTGATATATGATGATTCTAGTTCCTGCGTTACCTCTTACATGTTTCTATCATAACCGCTTTGTTATTATTCCTTCGACTTACTAGTCTTGTAAAGCCGTAACTCAAGCTTACGCATAGTCTTTCCATCTTTATTTCGTCATACTTCCATTACTTACTGGTTCATGTTTCTTATACTGATTCTAACCCTCTTATTCATGTTTCTTAGCCATTTGGCTGTAGCCTGTTATTATTGGGAGGTCCTGACTCCCTTGGATTTGTATGTTCAGGTTTAGAAGCTGGATCGAAGTGGAGCCATCCACAGTAGATTGAGCTTTCCTTAGAGTGCAGTCAGATTAGCTCCAGTTCCTTCGTGCCAGCCATCTCTTTTTGACTCACGAGATCTTCATCCTTCTCGTGAGCATTTTGTGTTTATATTGTATATTTTACTTTTGGACTTGTTTATGATAAAAGACACATGTAATGTGTAGTTGTTTATCATACTGTGATAGCTTTGTATATGTACCTTTTATGTTGGCATATGTATGTATACCACGCTTCGTGTTGTACTGTTCCCTTGTTGTACTTTTATGCTTAGCGTATATACGTGGGGGGCATTTTCTGACCTACGTATATACGTCGCAGTGACGTCCCCGTATCCGTGGAATCGGGCGTTACAGGATGGTATCAGAGCCTAGGCTCTCACCACCTCTAGTACAAACAAGCAGCAAATTCTATTAATTTGCTATTGCCAACTGCAATGTACAAAGTTATCTAGTCCTTCTTGATTTTTCTAGCTCTTCTTGATCTTTCCTTCATATCCTAAACTCCTTCCATTCTTCCAACTCTTTCCAGTTATCCTTCATCAACTAAGGTATGGACACTGGGCAAGCATCAAAGGTTTCCCGTGGAAAGGAACGACGATTGGAGAAGAAGAGTGAGAACCAAGTGCAGAACAAGTCGATTAAGAAGGCTTTGCAGTTGATGAGGAGGGCCTTGCAGTTGATGAATGAAGTGAACGAAGGAGGTGCGACCAGGACAATCAATGGCCCGAAGACCAAGCGACCATTCCAACGTCCTCTTCCTGGGAACACATGCAATTTCTGCCACAAACCCGGACATTTTAAGAGGGATTGTCGAATGGCCAATGGGTTATGTTTGGCATGTGGGAAAGAGAGTCATGTGATAAGGAGTTGCCCGTACAGAAAGTTTGGGCATGTGGCGCCGATCAGACCAGCTCTTCCAGCTCCAGCACATCCAGCCCCAGCACTTCCAGCACCACCACTAAGGAGGAACCCTGAACCTGTTGATCGGAGAGTTCCATTTCCACCTCAGCAGTATGATTATCAGCAGAGGGGAATGAGAGCTAGAGCAGATCAGGGTAGAGGCCAAGGTTACATCATGGCAGCAGAGGCATCGGATGACGCAGCAGAGTGTGAAGACCAGTATCCAGATCAGGAGCCTTAGGGATATCATGGTAACCCTACCCCATATCTTGCATTTGAGTTGGTTATCATTCTAAATATTTTCTCTTATCATTCTTTTATTGTCCATCCTGATCCTTCCTGTATTCATCTTATTCCCTGTTTTGGTTTTATGAGCCCTTTATTCCAGCCTTTGTCCCCTTTGTGTTCATTTCACCCCTTAATGAAATTGCGAGGACGCAATTTTTGTAAGGTGGGTGGATTGTAATACCCCGTTCCCGGAATACGTACTTAGTTGCGTATTCAGATTTTCGATCGTATTTTTTCGATTTGTTTCCTGTATTTATGAATTCCTTATATGATTGTTTTGCCTTGGATTTGGATCGGTGAACTCGGAGTCAGCCTTGGTCTGAGCCGGGGACTCGATCTCAAGAGTTTTACTTGTTTTAGACATTCTGGTTATCCGATTCAACCAATTTCAGTTTAAACATCGTTTTCCAATATTTTAGATTTTCTATGATTTTCTGGAATTTTCTGTGATTAAGTTGAAATCTTCAAAACCGGTGTCGGCCAGTGCCGCTGACCGATTCCCGATTTTTAATTCTCAAACTGTTTGGAATTTCATGATGGTCCTTTAGACTTTATCTTTTAGAATTACATTTCCTACTAAATACTTTTTCTGAGAATTTTATGATTTTATGAAATTCCATCGGAGTCGGTAGGTAACTGATTCCGGGATTTTTAGTTTTAAAACTATAAAGTATTTCTGAAAAAGGACTTCACTATGAGTCTTCATATATTATATTGATTTTTGGGTAAATTTGCGAGTCGTTCCGAGATACTTGAATTTCGGGCGATTCCGGTATTTTCCGAAATGTTTTCCGTATCCTCGATTTAACCCGGGTATCTGTCCTTTCAATATTTTCCAATTCTAATTCCAAGAAAATATCTTCTCATTTCAATTTCTTTTCCATTTTCCTTTTCCTTTATTTCCTTCTTTCCTCCACAAGCTAAAGCATTTCCATTTTCCAAAATTCCAATAATTCCACACTTTCCACACACTTCCCACAAAAATATCTCTCTTTCTCTCTCTCTTCCTTGGCCGGCCAAGTGGCCAAGAGAAGGACACTCACCCCCTCCTCCACTTTGCAATTAACCCCCTCTCATCTACTCTAATTTCACCACCTTCACAAATTCCAAATCATATATAAAACATTCCCTTACAATTCCATCTCTTTTTTCTTCACTTCACCAAAGAAATCCCTTCACCAAAATCCTCCTCCCTCTCAACTCAACCTCCAACTTCAAGAGCTTCATCTAGGGCATCATCAAGGTCTTCATCTTCAACCACCAACTCCCAAAGCAACACCAAGATCATCTTCTCCACATCAAGCAACTTCAACTTCAACAACTACTTTTGGATTGAGGCCATCATCTCCACCTTGGGATCTTTTCAAGACTACAAAGCTTCACCTAACCAATCCTTGTGAGTATTTCTACTCACCAAGACTTGTTTCTTTCCTAAGCATACTTGTATCTCCATATCTTGTGTTCATATGTCATAAAAATCCTATTTTTAGACCATCCAACACAACCAGCAGATTCTGCTCTGTATTCTGTTTTTCCCCATGATTAGTCGACTTGACCTAGAACCTAGTCGACTAGAAACCCTTAGCTGAAACGTAGCCTTTTCTGACTTCACAGTTTTAGTCGACTAGTCCCTTTTACCAGTCGACTAGATATCCCTAGTCGACTACTAGAATTCCCCTAGTCGACTCCTGAAATAAACTCAACTCTCTGTATCACAGTTTTAGTCGACTTAACATAACTGTTAGTCGACTTGACATGTCTGTTAGTCGACTACTATTTCAACCTAGTCGACTAACTTTCCCTAAATCAGAAACCCAACTCTCTGTTACACAGTTTTAGTCGACTATACCCTACTGTTAGTCGACTAACCCTTCTATTAGTCGACTACTCTACCAACCTAGTCGACTAACTTATGGCTGTCTATTATACTTGATTACCTTCTTGACTTTGTATCTCATCCTTGATACATGTACTATATATTGTTCTTACTCGTACTTCATGACTTGTACTTTATGACCTATTACTTGATGTATGTCATCTCTAGTCACTTCATATTTCCATTGATATGCTACTGCTTGTTTCATTCTTGTTCATGTACTCTATCTGTGTTATGCCTACTTCTTATCGTTCACTATGCGTGGTTGACCCTTCGAGGTCATTGAACTCTGGGTTTCTATTATATTATCATTGCTATATCGTTGCTTCGGACTGTCAGTTTCATGTTTCCTTTTAACACATGTATATCTTCTAACTTCCACTATGTTATCACCTGACCACTTGGCATGTTACTACCTAGTAAGAACCACTTGTTATGACATGACTTGCCCTGATTAATATCAATCTCTTGACTTGATTGGTTACTTGTTGGATATCATCATCTTGTCATGCTATCACTCTATACCCAGCATGATACACTCTTCTCACTCGCTACCCTCTTGCTTTACCATTCCATTGATTATGATAGTATCCTCGCTCTAGTCTTCATGTATTGTATTTCATGCTTTATACCTTTTATTGCTTTATGTTATGCGTGGCCGACCCTTCGTGGTCGTTGGACTTGTTGGACTGGGACCATTGCTTTTACATTACCACTTGGCATTATTTTAGACCTGTCAGTATGTGCTACCATTTATCATATGTATATCACTTGGCAACTGTGTTATCATCTAACCACCTGCCATGCCACTATTTGGCAAGACCCTTTTATTATGTCATGACTTACCTGACTACTATCCATTCTTGATATGCTTGGTTGTTTACTAAATATCACCACTCTGTCATGCTATCACTTGACACTCAGCATGATGACTCGACTTGTGATTGTCATCTTTACGGGAATCCTGATTTGTTATCCTGTATCATGATCAGTGACCGGTATATTGTATCCTGCTTTACATGCAGTGACCTGACTATATAGTGCTTCTGTACTCTTTATTCCTGATCATGTCCATTTCCTATTTTTCCCGTAAAGTGACAATGAAACTATTAAATCCTAAAAAGGACCAACTTGTATTGGGTCGGGGGAAACATGCGGATATCGATATGTGTTCGTGTTTACAGTGGCTTTAGGTATTGTGCACTATATCCGGTCTGACCTGTGGTACTCCAGGGGACCGAGGGGAGAGCTGGCTCCCTACACCCCAGTTTTAACGGGCATACATAAGTCCCTCCTCCTGGACAAGCCTTGCGGCGGGTTTCCGTTTCCATGCAACGGAACAATCCTGGACCGTAGTCCCGGGTATGTACGGGACCCACTGTAAACATAGTTCGTTGATACAACCGTTGTTTCCAATAACAACCTCGACTTTCTTATATATGGATGTATGTGAGATGGGATATATACCGGGTATATACCGAGACACATACCTAGATATATGGGTTAGACGAGTAATAATAATAAGACACCTGTTATGATTTCTGTTATAGATACCTGTTATGTTATGACTCCTATTATACCTGTTATGTCATAATCCTTGTTATGATTCCTGTATTCTTGTTAGACTTGATAATGATGATTCTAGTTCCTGCGTTACCTCTTACATGTTTCTATCATAACCGCTTTGTTATTATTCCTTCGACTTACTAGTCTTGTAAAGCCGTAACTCAAGCTTACGCACAGTCTTTCCATCTTTATTTCGTCATACTTCCATTACTTACTGGTTCATGTTTCTTATACTGATTCTAACCCTCTTATTCATGTTTCTTAGCCATTTGGCTGTAGCCTGTTATTATTGGGAGGTCCTGACTCCCTTGGATTTGTATGTTCAGGTTTAGAAGCTGGATCGAAGTGGAGCCATCCACAGTAGATTGAGCTTTCCTTAGAGTGCAGTCAGATTAGCTCCAGTTCCTTCGTGCCAGCCATCTCTTTTGACTCACGAGATCTTCATCCTTCTCGTGAGCATTTTGTGTTTATATTGTATATTTTACTTTTGGACTTGTTTATGATAAAAGACACATGTAATGTGTAGTTGTTTATCATACTGTGATAGCTTTGTATATGTACCTTTTATGTTGGCATATGTATGTATACCACGCTTCGTGTTGTACTCTGTTCCCTTGTTGTACTTTTATGCTTAGCGTATATACGTGGGGGGCATTTTCTGACCTACGTATATACGTCGCAGTGACGTCCCCGTATCCGTGGAATCGGGGCGTTACAGGATGGTATCAAACTTGATGTATGTCATCTCTAGTCACTTCATATTTCCATTGATATGCTACTGCTTGTTTCATTCTTGTTCATGTACTCTATCTGTGTTATGCCTACTTTCTTATCGTTCACTATGCGTGGTTGACCCTTCGAGGTCATTGAACTCTGGGTTTCTATTATATTATCATTGCTATATCGTTGCTTCGGACTGTCAGTTTCATGTTTCCTTTTAACACATGTATATCTTCTAACTTCCACTATGTTATCACCTGACCACTTGGCATGTTACTACCTAGTAAGAACCACTTGTTATGACATGACTTGCCCTGATTAATATCAATCTCTTGACTTGATTGGTTACTTGTTGGATATCATCATCTTGTCATGTCATGCTATCACTCTATACCCAGCATGATACACTTCTCACTCGCTACCCTCTTGCTTTACCATTCCATTGATTATGATAGTATCCTCGCTCTAGTCTTCATGTATTGTATTTCATGCTTTATACCTTTTATTGCTTTATGTTATGCGTGGCCGACCCTTCGTGGTCGTTGGACTTGTTGGACTGGGACCATTGCTTTTACATTACCACTTGGCATTATTTTAGACCTGTCAGTATGTGCTACCATTTATCATATGTATATCACTTGGCAACTGTGTTATCATCTAACCACCTGCCATGCCACTATTTGGCAAGACCCTTTTATTATGTCATGACTTACCTGACTACTATCCATTCTTGATATGCTTGGTTGTTTACTAAATATCACCACTCTGTCATGCTATCACTTGACACTCAGCATGATGACTCGACTTGTGATTGTCATCTTTACGGGAATCCTGATTTGTTATCCTGTATCATGATCAGTGACCGGTATATTGTATTCCTGCTTTACATGCAGTGACCTGACTATATAGTGCTTCTGTACTCTTTATTCCTGATCATGTCCATTTCCTATTTTTCCCGTAAAGTGACAATGAAACTATTAAATCCTAAAAAGGACCACTTGTATTGGGTCGGGGGAAACATGCGGATATCGATATGTGTTCGTGTTTACAGTGGCTTTAGGTATTGTGCACTATATCCGGTCTGACCTGTGGTACTCCAGGGGACCGAGGGAGAGCTGGCTCCCTACACCCCAGTTTTAACGGGCATACATAAGTCCCTCCTCCTGGACAAGCCTTGCGGCTGGTTTCCGTTTCCATGCAACGGAACAATCCTGGACCGTAGTCCCGGGTATGTACGGGACCCACTGTAAACATAGTTCGTTGATACAACCGTTGTTTCCAATAACAACCTCGACTTTCTTATATATGGATGTATGTGAGTTGGGATATATACCGGGTATATACCGAGACACATACCTAGATATATGGGTTAGACGAGTAATAATAATAAAACACCTGTTATGATTTCTGTTATAGATACCTGTTATGTTATGACTCCTATTATACCTGTTATGTCATAATCCTTGTTATGATTCCTGTATTCTTGTTAGACTTGATATATGATGATTCTAGTTCCTGTGTTACCTCTTACATGTTTCTATCATAACCGCTTTGTTATTATTCCTTCGACTTACTAGTCTTGTAAAGCCGTAACTCAAGCTTACGCACAGTCTTTCCATCTTTATTTCGTCATACTTCCATTACTTACTGGTTCATGTTTCTTATACTGATTCTAACCCTCTTATTCATGTTTCTTAGCCATTTGGCTGTAGCCTATTATTATTGGGAGGTCCTGACTCCCTTGGATTTGTATGTTCAGGTTTAGAAGCTGGATCGAAGTGGAGCCATCCACAGTAGATTGAGCTTTCCTTAGAGTGCAGTCAGATTAGCTCCAGTTCCTTCGTGCCAGCCATCTCTTTTTGACTCACGAGATCTTCATCCTTCTCGTGAGCATTTTGTGTTTATATTGTATATTTTACTTTTGGACTTGTTTATGATAAAAGACACATGTAATGTGTAGTTGTTTATCATACTGTGATAGCTTTGTATATGTACCTTTTATGTTGGCATATGTATGTATACCACGCTTCGTGTTGTACTCTGTTCCCTTGTTGTACTTTTATGCTTAGCGTATATACGTGGGGGGCATTTTCTGACCTACGTATATACGTCGCAGTGACGTCCCCGTATCCGTGGAATCGGGGCGTTACAGGAAACAAATCGAAAAAATACGATCGAAAATCTGAATACGCAACTAAGTACGTATTCCGGGAACGGGGTATTACAATCCACCCACCTTACAAAATTGCGTCCTCGCAATTTCATTAAGGGGTGAAATGAACACAAAGGGGACAAAGGCTGGAATAAAGGGCTCATAAAACCAAAACAGGGAATAAGATGAATACAGGAAGGATCAGGATGGACAATGAAAGAATGATAAGAGAAAATATTTAGAATGATAACCAACTCAAATGCAAGATATGGGGTAGGGGTTACCATGATATCCCTAAGGCTCCTGATCTGGATACTGGTCTTCACACTCTGCTGCGTCATCCGATGCCTCTGCTGCCATGATGTAACCTTGGCCTCTACCCTGATCTGCTCTAGCTCTCATTCCCCTCTGCTGATAATCATACTGCTGAGGTGGAAATGGAACTCTCCGATCAACAGGTTCAGGGTTCCTCCTTAGTGGTGGTGCTGGAAGTGCTGGGGCTGGATGTGCTGGAGCTGGAAGAGCTGGTCTGATCAGCGCCACATGCCCAAACTTTCTGTACGGGCAACTCCTTATCACATGACTCTCTTTCCCACATGCCAAACATAACCCATTGGCCATTCGACAATCCCTCTTAAAATGTCCGGGTTTGTGGCAGAAATTGCATGTGTTCCCAGGAAGAGGACGTTGGAATGGTCGCTTGGTCTTCGGGCCATTGATTGTCCTGGTCGCACCTTCGTTCACTTCATTCATCAACTGCAAGGCCCTCCTCATCAACTGCAAAGCCTTCTTAATCGACTTGTTCTGCACTTGGTTCTCACTCTTCTTCTCCAATCGTCGTTCCTTTCCACGGGAAACCTTTGATGCTTGCCCAGTGTCCATACCTTAGTTGATGAAGGATAACTGGAAAGAGTTGGAAGAATGGAAGGAGTTTAGGATATGAAGGAAAGATCAAAAAGAGCTAGAAAAATCAAGAAGGACTAGATAACTTTGTACATTGCAGTTGGCAATAGCAAATTAATAGAATTTGCTGCTTGTTTGTACTAGAGGTGGTGAGAGCCTAGGCTCTGATACCATCCTGTAACGCCCCGATTCCACGGATACGGGGACGTCACTGCGACGTATATACGTAGGTCAGAAAATGCCCCCCACGTATATACGCTAAGCATAAAAGTACAACAAGGGAACAGAGTACAACACGAAGCGTGGTATACATACATATGCCAACATAAAAGGTACATATACAAAGCTATCACAGTATGATAAACAACTACACATTACATGTGTCTTTTATCATAAACAAGTCCAAAAGTAAAATATACAATATAAACACAAAATGCTCACGAGAAGGATGAAGATCTCGTGAGTCAAAAAGAGATGGCTGGCACGAAGGAACTGGAGCTAATCTGACTGCACTCTAAGGAAAGCTCAATCTACTGTGGATGGCTCCACTTCGATCCAGCTTCTAAACCTGAACATACAAATCCAAGGGAGTCAGGACCTCCCAATAATAACAGGCTACAGCCAAATGGCTAAGAAACATGAATAAGAGGGTTAGAATCAGTATAAGAAACATGAACCAGTAAGTAATGGAAGTATGACGAAATAAAGATGGAAAGCCTGTGCGTAAGCTTGAGTTACGGCTTTACAAGACTAGTAAGTCGAAGGAATAATAACAAAGCGGTTATGATAGAAACATGTAAGAGGTAACGCAGGAACTAGAATCATCATATATCAAGTCTAACAAGAATACAGGAATCATAACAAGGATTATGACATAACAGGTATAATAGGAGTCATAACATAACAGGTATCTATAACAGAAATCATAACAGGTGTCTTATTATTATTACTCGTCTAACCCATATATCTAGGTATGTGTCTCGGTATATACCCGGTATATATCCCAACTCACATACATCCATATATAAGAAAGTCGAGGTTGTTATTGGAAACAACGGTTGTATCAACGAACTATGTTTACAGTGGGTCCCGTACATACCCGGGACTACGGTCCAGGATTGTTCCGTTGCATGGAAACGGAAACCAGCCGCAAGGCTTGTCCAGGAGGAGGGACTTATGTATGCCCGTTAAAACTGGGGTGTAGGGAGCCAGCTCTCCCCTCGGTCCCCTGGAGTACCACAGGTCAGACCGGATATAGTGCACAATACCTAAAGCCACTGTAAACACGAACACATATCGATATCCGCATGTTTCCCCCGACCCAATACAAGTTGGTCCTTTTTAGGATTTAATAGTTTCATTGTCACTTTATGGGAAAAATAGGAAATGGACATGATCAGGAATAAAGAGTACAGAAGCACTATATAGTCAGGTCACTGCATGTAAAGCAGGAATACAATATACCGGTCACTGATCATGATACAGGATAACAAATCAGGATTCCCGTAAAGATGACAATCACAAGTCGAGTCATCATGCTGAGTGTCAAGTGATAGCATGACAGAGTGGTGATATTTAGTAAACAACCAAGCATATCAAGAATGGATAGTAGTCAGGTAAGTCATGACATAATAAAAGGGTCTTGCCAAATAGTGGCATGGCAGGTGGTTAGATGATAACACAGTTGCCAAGTGATATACATATGATAAATGGTAGCACATACTGACAGGTCTAAAATAATGCCAAGTGGTAATGTAAAAGCAATGGTCCCAGTCCAACAAGTCCAACGACCACGAAGGGTCGGCCACGCATAACATAAAGCAATAAAAGGTATAAAGCATGAAATACAATACATGAAGACTAGAGCGAGGATACTATCATAATCAATGGAATGGTAAAGCAAGAGGGTAGCGAGTGAGAAGAGTGTATCATGCTGGGTATAGAGTGATAGCATGACAAGATGATGATATCCAACAAGTAACCAATCAAGTCAAGAGATTGATATTAATCAGGGCAAGTCATGTCATAACAAGTGGTTCTTACTAGGTAGTAACATGCCAAGTGGTCAGGTGATAACATAGTGGAAGTTAGAAGATATACATGTGTTAAAAGGAAACATGAAACTGACAGTCCAAAGCAACGATATAGCAATGATAATATAATAGAAACCCAGAGTTCAATGACCTCGAAGGGTCAACCACGCATAGTGAACGATAAGAAAGTAGGCATAACACAGATAGAGTACATGAACAAGAATGAAACAAGTAGTAGCATATCAATGGAAATATGAAGTGACTAGAGATGACATACATCAAGTAATAGGTCATAAAGTACAAGTCATGAAGTACGAGTAAGAACAATATATAGTACATGTATCAAGGATGAGATACAAAGTCAAGAAGGTAATCAAGTATAATAGACAGCCATAAGTTAGTCGACTAGGTTGGTAGAGTAGTCGACTAATAGAAGGGTTAGTCGACTAACAGTAGGGTATAGTCGACTAAAACTGTGTAACAGAGAGTTGGGTTTCTGATTTAGGGAAAGTTAGTCGACTAGGTTGAAATAGTAGTCGACTAACAGACATGTCAAGTCGACTAACAGTTATGTTAAGTCGACTAAAACTGTGATACAGAGAGTTGAGTTTATTTCAGGAGTCGACTAGGGGAATTCTAGTAGTCGACTAGGGATATCTAGTCGACTGGTAAAAGGGACTAGTCGACTAAAACTGTGAAGTCAGAAAAGGCTACGTTTCAGCTAAGGGTTTCTAGTCGACTAGGTTCTAGGTCAAGTCGACTAATCATGGGGAAAAACAGAATACAGAGCAGAATCTGCTGGTTGTGTTGGATGGTCTAAAAATAGGATTTTTATGACATATGAACACAAGATATGGAGATACAAGTATGCTTAGGAAAGAAACAAGTCTTGGTGAGTAGAAATACTCACAAGGATTGGTTAGGTGAAGCTTTGTAGTCTTGAAAAGATCCCAAGGTGGAGATGATGGCCTCAATCCAAAGTAGTTGTTGAAGTTGAAGTTGCTTGATGTGGAGAAGATGATCTTGGTGTTGCTTTGGGAGTTGGTGGTTGAAGATGAAGACCTTGATGATGCCCTAGATGAAGCTCTTGAAGTTGGAGGTTGAGTTGAGAGGGAGGAGGATTTTGGTGAAGGGATTTCTTTTGGTGAAGTGAAGAAAAAGAGATGGAATTGTAAGGGAATGTTTATATATGATTTGGAATTTGTGAAGGTGGTGAAATTAGAGTAGATGAGAGGGGGTTAATTGCAAAGTGGAGGAGGGGGTGAGTGTCCTTCTCTTGGCCACTTGGCCGGCCAAGGAAGAGAGAGAGAAAGAGAGATATTTTTGTGGGAAGTGTGTGGAAAAGTGTGGAATTATTGGAATTTTGGAAAATGGAAATGCTTTAGCTTGTGGAGGAAAGAAGGAAATAAAGGAAAAGGAAAAATGGAAAAGAAATTGAAATGAGAAGATATTTTCTTGGAATTAGAATTGGAAAATATTGAAAGGACAGATACCCGGGTTTAAATCGAGGATACGGAAAACATTTCGGAAAATACCGGAATCGCCCGAAATTCAAGTATCTCGGAACGACTCGCAAATTTACCCAAAAATCAATAATAATATATGAAGACTCATAGTGAAGTCCTTTTTCAGAAATACTTTATAGTTTTAAAACTAAAAATCCCGGAATCAGTTACCTACCGACTCCGATGGAATTTTCATAAAATCATAAAATTCTCAGAAAAAGTATTTAAGTAGGAAATGTAATTCTAAAAGATAAAGTCTAAAGGACCATCATGAAATTCCAAACAGTTTGAGAATTAAAAATCCGGGAATCGGTCAGCGGCACTGGCCGACACCGGTTTGAAGATTTTCAACTTAATCACAGAAAATTCCAGAAAATCATAGAAAATCTAAAATATTGGAAACGATGTTTAAAACTGAAATCGGTTGAATCGGATAACCAGAATGTCTAAAACAAGTAAAACTCTTGAGATCGAGTCCCCGCTCAGACCAAGGCTGACTCCGAGTTCACCGATCCAAATCCAAGGCAAAACAATCATATAAGGAATTCATAAATACAGGAAACAAATCGAAAAAATACGATCGAAAATCTGAATACGCAACTAAGTACGTATTCCGGGAACGGGGTATTACACGCTTGCTTCTGGAATATGCATCCTGGCCTTTTAATCTGGATTTTTGAGATAACTTGATAATCAAGTTACCTAGATTTTGAATTCTCCCAATCTCTTTTAAACGAATTTCCTTATCTCTGCACTCTTTTCATTCTCATCTGCAAGAGTTTAGGGTTGGGTAGAAGTCTATCCTTCCCTCATCTTTGATATTTGCAACTTCAGCCCTTTGTGTATTTGCACTTTGACAATTGATATTTGCACTTTTACACCTGGGCTTCAAATGTGGGCTTTTGGGCTTCATTAAGCTTTATTTATTATAAAATAGGAATTCGAGGCCTGCACACAATAAATTACAAAATATTAATAAATGTGCAGAATTAAATGAATAAATATGAAAATGTGATGGTAAATATGATGATAAAAATGCACTTTTCACTACCAATCACTAACCTTGATTCCGCCTTTGCAGTATGGAACAAGTTGACAACAACCACCACCTCCAAGCTTAAATTGCCGATCCAACCGGAGGAATCTAGTGGAGATGAATCCGAGCCACTACAATGCTATATGATCCAAGGGAATGACTCCCTTGAGGTACAATCGGAATCTCAACTAGATAATGATAGTGCTAGTTCTTCATGTGATGATTATATTGATGCCCATACTTTAAATGAAGAACTATCCATTGTTTGTGAAAAATTGTGAAAAATATAAGATTTTGAAAAAGAAAAGTCTAGGCCTTAACAATGATAATAAAATTTGATTTCTAGACTTAACAATGTTTTGCAAGAGAAAGAGGAGATTTCTAATGAGAGGGATTCATTAAAATCTCAACTTGATCTTGTCCTAAAAGAAAATGAGTTTTTGAAAAATAAAAATGATTGTGATAATGTGTTGAAGAAAAATGAGTTTTTATCTTCAAAAGTTGATTTTGTTTTAAAAGAAAATAATTCTTTAAAAGGAGAAATTGATTTTATTTCAAAAGAATTAGAAATTTGTTTAAATAAAAATAAATCTTTGAAAAAATGATATTGTTTCTCATGTTTGCCATGCTAGGGTAGTTTCACCTAGATCACCCTTGCATGCTCCACTTCTTCTTTGATTAAAAAGGATATAAATGTTTTAAAGAAGAGTATTGATTGTTTGGGCTCCACTTTGAGCCAATGTGTTGTGGGCCATACACGTTTGGAAACTTTGTTTCGAAAGAAACAAGTTCCATCTTTTTATGCACACCCTTCACGGCATACAAATGCTCCTCACGGACACCATCACCACATGTATGCTCATGTGTACACTTGTACACATTGTGGACGTAAGGGCCACCTTGCTAAATTTTGCTATGATAGATTACATGCTTCAAATTTAGCAAATAAATTTGTTTGGGTTAGGAATGGTACTAACCCCCATGGACCCAAAAAGTTGTGGGTACCAAAGACCACCCCTTTATGTTTGACGTAGGTGTGGGCTCTCGTATGACGTGAGAGTAGCGGTACCTTGGAGTGGATGCGTTCCGAGCTTCATGGAGACTATTTGGATGCATCACTTTCAAGGGATGTTTGGTGGGAGGACCACCTTATTTTGGAGACATGGAGAGTTGCCTCATAGGTTTTGGTAACAGTCTCTTACTCCTTATTTATGTTTGCATGCTTTTTATGTTTATTATATATAGTATGTTTTGATGTTTATAGATTATTATGTTAATGTCATTAGATCATTAACATGCATGTATAGCCTTTTGAGACACCCATGTTTGATATGGATCATTATTTTGTGTTCTCACCGTTTGTTTAGCTATCATGTTTATCATAGGTTTAATAACATGTGAATTTACATAATAATCATGTTTATGTTTTTCATGTTTATTCATATCTTGTTTTTATACTTCATGCGTTGATTACATGTTTAAATATTAGTTTTCATTAAGACTAGGTATATATTTGTGCATATAGTGGGCCACAAATAAATCTATATATGTTTGTGCTTGATTGCTTATTTGTTCCCATTAGATGTGCTAGTATAGTCTAGTTTTGATGATCTATGCATTTTAAACTTGTATTCCTATTTTAGTTTTGTTTTATGATCATGTGTTTTCATTTCATGTATATGTCTATTTTGCCAAACTTTAAGATATACATGAATACCCCTTGAGTCATTTGCTTTTCATGCAAATCTATACATATGGACTCAATTGTGTTTAGGGATATATATGTATACTTTTTGTGTTGACAAATCATACATATACCTTGAAATGAAATTTGTTTTAATGAAAATTTAGTTATTCATGTTTTCATGTATTTATGTTTAAACTTCATGTATATGTCTATTTTATCCAAACTATTAATTATACATATACATCCTTTGAGCCACGTGCCTTCGTGCATATATCTTTGTGGACTCGTTATGTTTTGGATATGTATGTATACTTTAGTTTGTATAAGACATACATATGCCTTGAAGATTAAATAAGTTTTGATGATTTTCATGTTTTCATATTTCAAGGAATTAATTGAGCTTAATTGAATATCTTTCATGATTATGATCTTCACATCTTATTTGTACACTCACATTTATTGTTTACTCATGTTTTGTTTTCATGAGTCATATTTATGCTTAATTGGCTTAGAGTGTTGATTATCATGTGGATTTCATGTTTCATGAAAAATAATTTTGTTTTATTCCTTGCTTGAAGGATTTCGTACTAGTTTACAAATTTTTCATATAACTAGTTACGGTATTCTTCGTTATGTTAGAGTTTTTCAAACATACTTCAATTTTCAAACCTATTTTTGAAAACCCCTACCTTCCAAGGGTGGTTGGATGGGAGATCATGCTCATGTATGCTTTATATTGAAAATCATTTTAAACTTGAACATGATTGGGAGGCTAGGTTATATGAGGTATACACTTGATATTATTGTTTGTTTCAATTGGTATCATTGGATTCTTTCAATTGGTATCAATATTGACATTTTTGTATACTCATATATTTTTTTGTTTATGTATGCTTGTACTTCAAAGAGTATCAATTTCGATTGGTATCTATTTTTCATACATATATATATCTTGTTTATGATAAAGCTTGAGTTTCACTTTGTTTCAATTGATTCAATTTTCAATTGGTATATTAATTCAAGCCTACGCATTGTTTTTGTTTGTTTTTCATAAAGGGGGAGAAAATTTGATTCTCATATTTCAATTAGTATTTTGTTTCCACTCCCACACTTTATGATTAGAAATTTGATGTTTATTTTAGGCATATGATATCACAATCAAAATTGTTTATATGGCTTAAAAAGAAAAATACTCTCTTTTGATATCAAAATGTTTATTTGAATGATTTAAATTGAAATCTAAAAATTTTATTTTGATTTGTATTGCCTATATGCAAGGAGAGCTTAACATCTCTTCTACATATAGATTTATGTTGAATGTATCTTGTATTGAGGAGCTTGACATCTCTTCTTTATATTGTACACGTGTGTAGGGGGAGTTTCACATCTCCTCTTATGCATTGCATAGTGTACGTTATGTGAATTAGGGCTTGTCATCTCTCCTTCATGTAATGTATCTATGTAGGAAAGCTTCACATCTTCCTCTTCATGAATGTATATAGCATATACCATTTATTTATTGATCTATGTTTACCTTCAATTGGTATCAAGATGCTACTTTGACATATTTTCAATTGATATCTTAATTGATTGTCACCCCTATATTGATATTTTTTTGTTTTTAGACAAAAAGGGGGAGAAAAATTTATTGTTTTGATTTTTACCCCTTTGTTGATGATTGACAAAAAGGGGGAGAAAGATTTTGAGTTTGAGTTTTATATGCATATTTATGGTTTTGCATATATTAAGTTTAATTGGTATCTAGAGCATGTTTATTTGTTTTTGAAAACTTCATTGGTATCTAGAGCCTTTTATTGTTTATGCATATCTATGCATGTTTTATGTTTCATATTCATTGCATATTTATGTTTATTTGTTTATGCATGAGTTAAGGGGGAGCTTCTTTGAAGCTTAACTTTAATCCATGCATATATAACTCCATGAGTTTTGTCATCATCAAAAAGGAGGAGATTATTGGCCCAGAGGCCTTCCACTCTAGTTTTGATGATGATTAACTCATGTAGTTATGTTTACTAATAATCTTGTGATTTTAGTTTCAGATCATGTAACAAGATATTAGTTGGTGATTGCTTCAACAAGATGAGTTTTGAAGCCTTCACTTGGTGATTCCCGAGCCCGAGCGTCAAGATCATTCATAGCCATGCTCATTGGATCACGGAGTTTGGACCGAGTCGACTTGAAGATGAAAGATCGTCAAGAAGACTTAGGTATCCTAGTGTTAGTTTAGTGTGTTTTAGATCCATGTGTAAAGCTTAGAATAGTTGATATGCTCAAGTGCACAACACACACGTTTTATGATTTTTCGATTTTTAGTTTAACCGATATTTGTTTTCATGAATAGATTGATCAAAACAAGTTTAAATGTTTTATATGTATAGTAGATGTATTCTTTCTATACATGCATGCTTAAACTTCTTAGACAAACTTATTTTGACTATCCTATTCATGTATTGAAAAATCAAAGTTTGATAAAATACAAGTTTTGGTTTTTGATAAAAATGATAAAACACAAAAATGGTTTCATATGCTTGATATTTGAGTTGAATTGTTTATCACAAGTTTATATATCAATGCAAAATGGTAAAACTATTTTTGGGGATTTTTAGAAGTTTTTAAAGAATTTTTAGAAATATTTTTAACCCCAGTTTCTAACCCAGAACAGTGGCTGACAGGCCAGGTCGGTCGACCGCACGGTCGACCGAACCAAGGGCCGGTCGACCGAGCGATCGACTGACGTGCACAGCCTTGTGCACATCTGGCAGACACATGGGCCGGTCGACCGGGCGGTCGACCGGACCAGAGAGCCTTGCTCTCTGTATCTGGGCGGTCGACCAGGCGGTCGACCGGAAGCCCCAACGGTCATATTTATGACCGTTGGCGGTCGACCGCAGGCCTGTCAAGCTGACAGATCAGCCTAACGGCTAGTTTTCTGTTTGGGCTATAAATACCCCATCTCTTTAGGGTTTTGGATAAGATTTTTAGAGCCAAAATTTCCAGACTTTCTCTATTGTTTTAAACAAGTTTTCAAAAGGTTTTAGAGCTTCAAAAGATCAATCTTATTTGTTTTAGAGTTTTTGGAAAAATAAAAAAATAGAAAATTGGGAGATTTGTATTGTTCTTCATTTCTATCTTTTACAAAGAGTTTTCTCAAGTATTTTTCTTTGAGTTTTTGTTTTCCAAACTCTAAGTTTTCCACACTTGAGCTATATCTTCTATCCTATTCTATTTAGGATCTTTGTTTGTGAAAAAAGGAAAGAGGTTTGTGGTTGAAACATACTACTTATTGTAAACCCTTGATTTCTTGTGTTGCTCCCTCTTTGGTAGAGGTTGAAATTGTTGTATTGGGTTGGTGTTTGCTCCCTCTTTGGTAGAGGTGGAGATTGGTGTTTGCTCCCTCTTGTGTGAGGTGGAGCTTGGTGGTTGTAACCCTCTTCGGTAGAGGTGTTATGGTTGTTTGGCTACGGGCCTACCCCTCGGTTGTGAGGTGGTGTTTGAGAAAGGAGTTCGGTACTCCCTTGTTGTAAAAATCCTCCTCGGTGGAGATTCCCTCGGTGGGAGTCCTCGGTGGACAAGATAGTGGATTAGAAATCCTTCTCGGTGAAGGCGGGGACGTAGAGCTAGGGGCTCGAACCTCGAAACATATCTTTGTGTTTGCGTTTGATCCATTATCTCTCTCTTTTTTTTTTATTTTGTGCAAAGCATCATTCTTATCATCATATCATATTTGCTTGTGTTGTGCCTTACATCTTTCATATTGCTATATATCCATTATATGCTTGGCTTGCTTGTGTGTGTGCCTCACTTGTACTTAACCACAAGAGCTTCATATAGCACCTCAACCCTTATCTAGGGGAATCAAGAGGAGTTAGTCCAGAGCCCTTCACGGGGAATTCGGCTACACTTGTTGGTTGTATTAAGTGTGTTGCAAATTTGTTTTAGCTTCCGCATTTAGTTTTTAGATTAGCATTATCACCTATTCACCTCCTCTCTAAGTGATTTCAGGATGATGATTTAATTGTTTATAAAATGGATCAAGCACTTGGGTTGAATCCCCCTAAACTATTATACATGTGGTCAATTATTGTCTCTCACTAAATCAATCACACAATATCATATCTCTAACAAGTATGTAATTTCAAAATATTAGTTTTAAGTACAAGATATTATTTTCAATCAGATATTCTATCAAAGATAATTAAATAAATTGCAAAACTGGGGAAATAAACTCAAGCCTGAAATATTGATCTCTAATACATAACCTGTCAAATTACTACTTTCTAGAGATTCATTCATGTTATCTTTAAGTGAGAGGCTAAAATTGTATCACACTCGAGTAGCCTAGGTTCTTCACCCTAGGTACTTACAAATAATCTAGCTACGAATGGTGCAAATAATAGCATAACAATCTAATAAGTGGTGCATGGTCAAATAGGCAATTTAATTAAAAGAACTCAATTAATTAAGCTAACTATAACAATCAATAATTAATTAAACGAATTAACTTACTTAAATTAAGTATCTACACTAAATTAATTAATTAATTCTAAAACATTAATCACCTTTATGTAGGAGTTGCTGCCCCTCCCAGTGCACGCTCCACAAAAACCAAACCCCAGTGGACCCCGCACTCAGCACCTTTCTCTGCCTCTTTGTTTGCGTGAGCCCCACGATCTCATGCACACCAAAACGATGAAACAAAAAAAAAAAAGAGCCCACACGCCTTGAGCGCTTCTTGCTGGACCCCTTTCAAATGATCAACCAACAGGAAACGAGGAACCATGTGGGCCCCACTCCGGTAGCGTGATGGAGAGCAGGATGGTGATGTAAAGTTCCAAGCGCCCGTTCAATGCGTTGATGGAGGTACGAAAGTGTTGTGACTCTGTTTTGTGCGCTCGCGGCAGTCGGGTGAGCCCCCACCTCCTTGATCTGCTACAAGGCCGGAGTCTCGGACTGCGACGCGAGCCCGTGTGGGCCCCTGCTCCTTCCCTCGTGCCTTCTTCGCATAGAACCCGAGGCACAGAAACCGGGATTATCACAATAATTAAAGCACAGAACAAGAACGGAGCCGCCCCTCAAAACCTTAGGCTATGAATCGAATTGCTAATTACACAATTTGGATGTCCTTTGTTAGTTTAATTAAAGACTTGACCTCTGCATCAAAGATTTATTGGTGACAGTGATATTAAAGTGTCATGCAGAAATAATTTTCCAAACACTTAATGATACAAGAGGGTTTGATAGCATTGGGTGAGAAGGGGAACTTTTCCTTCACTTTCTTGGATCCCTTCAAGAACTCAGAGAGTATTCTGAGCCTCTTGTTTGATAATAAGACTTAACATCAATCACAATTTAAGCCCAAGTCTTAGATTTTTGGACTTATCTGGCTACTTGTACGCATGATTTAACAGTACTTGACTCGAGTCTTCTTAACAAGCCAAATCAATAACTTTCAGAATGCTATAAATCTGTTTTGCCCAGGTTTTATGAGACTAAAAGAAGGAAAAATTCTAAAGTGAATGGTAACAAGATGCTTTCAAATATCAACTAGTTAGAATTAGTTGTGCGAAAAAAAATAAATGGAATTTTGACTTTCAGTAAATTAGGAGGTGAACTTCGAGCATAATGCATGTTGATGACCAAGGATTACTAGGAGTAGGGGTGGCCACCGGGGCGGGTCGACCCGCGTCGACCCGCCCCGACCCGTACTGTGCGACTCGTCGGAGTCGCACAGACGGGTTGACGGGTCAACCCGTACCCGCCCCGTTAAGGGGCGGGTCCAAACGGGTTGACCCGTCCCGTGGTCACGGGACGAATCCGATTCGTCCCGTGACGAATCACGGGACGAGTCGGGTCGGGAAAAATTTCCCCGACCCCCCTCTTATTATTTTTTTTTAGTCCAATAATTTTTTAAGAACGTTAGAGGGGAAAATTATTCTGCGCCCCTTATATTAAAATTTTTTTTGTTTTAAACCCTCAACGGCTCAAAAATGAGTCGTTGGCCCATTAAAAAAATAAAAAAATAAAAACCCTAACCTCTAATCCTCTATAAATACCCTCTACCCTCATTCATTTTCATCTCACATTCTCACTTCATCTCAACTCACTCTCTTCTATTTCATCCTCTAATTCATTCTTATTCTCTTACAATTACAAATCTCTACCAACTTTCAGTCTAGTCTAATGGAGCCCAACTGGAGTACTGGCGGTTCCTCATCCGAAGCCGGTGGTAGCTCTTCATCAACACACAATCCGTCAGCTGCCGCACCTTACACCGATGTTGGCGGTAGCTCATCGTCAGCATATACCGCTTACCCACCATGCAGCTATGCTCCACCAACATCCGCATTTGCTCCCTATCACAGTTCGTCAAGCTATGCATTTGACTACAGTGGTTTTGCACCATATACATATGCTGCATATGCCAGTGATAGTGGTACAGGTCGGCATTCTATTTCCTTCCCTCCTCAATATGCCTCATATTCTCAACTTTTAATGTCAACATCACCAATGCACGCACAATCTCTGGCTCCTTTTTTACTAAAACACAAGAACAACACGATACACAACCAACACAGCATGACACTATAGTTCCAGAAACACAACAACCTGAACCAACTAGCACAAGCACAAGCACAACCACTAAAGAAAGAGCCAAAACTTCTGCAGTGTGGAAGCATTTTGTCTTAAAAATTGTTGAAGGTAGAAGAAAGGCAGAATGTAAGTACTGTCATCAACTATTTGATCATAAAGAAGGATACGGTACAGGTGTTCTTAATAAACACTATGAAAAAAAGCATGCTAAAAGTCACGGTTTACCACCACAACAAGCACAAATATTAGCTGATTCAGGCACACTCTCCACTTGGAGATATAAGCCTGAAGTAAATAAACATAAGTTAGCTGAATTTATTGTTCGAGCAGAACTTCCATTTTCTTTTACTGAATCAGATGCATTAGTTGATTATCTTAAATCTGTTTTTACTCCTGATTATAAGAGAATTAGCAGACAAACTATAACTAGAGAAATTGAAGATTTATTTGTAAATAGAAAAAATATTTTGAAGGCTCTTTTTACTAGTGATGCTAGAAAAATTTCATTAACTTCCGATATATGGGAAGCTCTTAATCTTATTCATTATTTATGTGTTACTGCTCACTTTATTGATGAAAATTGGATTTTACAAAAACGTATTTTATCATTTTCTAAATTTTCTGAGAAACATTCTGCTACAAATGTAGCAAATTCAATTTTTCTTACTTGTAGAAATTATGGTATAGAAAATAAAATATTTTCTATTTCTTTTGCTAATGCAAGTGAAAATACTGCTTCAATAAGATAATTGAAAACGGTATTAGATCCAATTTTAAATGATAAACTTTTTCATATTAGATGTGTTTGCCATATATTGAATTTATGTGTACAAGATGGTCTAAAGCTCTTAGACAAATATATTTATAAAGTTAAAGAAATTATTTTACATATAAAACACAGTGGACCTAGGAGACAATCTTTTAAAGGTTATTGCCGACAATGTGGACTAAAGGAAAAACTGCTCCAAGCAGATGTGAAAACTCGTTGGAATTCAAGCTACTATATGATTAAAGATTGCCTTCCTTTTAAACAAGCAATTCAATTTTTTACAATAAATGAATGTTCATCTCTTTATATTAGTGATGAAGAGTGGAAATTATATGAAAATTTTGTAGTTTTCTAGAAAAATTTGACACTACCACAAAAGCACTTTCTGGTACGTATTATCCCACATGTAACTTAATTTTTTATAATCTTAATGAAATTGCTCAAGTATTTGCTGCATATAGAGATGATGATAGTCTTGAAGAGGCTATACATGATATGGAAGAAAAAATTTCGAAAATATTTTGAAAATATGCCTTTTTATTTTACTTAGCTGCAATTATGGATCCTAGAATTAAAATAGATAATTTAAAACTTTTATTATCTAATTTTATTTTATGTTTAAATTATGAACAAGATATAGATAAATTACTTTTAGAAATTAGATCTCTTTTAGAAGAAATGTACTCATTGTACAGAGATGAGCTATTTCCACTTTCTTCTTCTGAATTTAGGGCACCTACACCATCACAAACTTCTTCTAGTAGTCTAGGTAAAAGATTATCTAATTTTAAAAGTATACTTTCCTCTAATACTAGAAAGAAACACTCTTCAGGAGCAGGTTCATTTGATGAACTTAATTTATATTTGAACACAATGCCTGCTGAAATAAATGAAAATGATGATGAACCATGGGAAACATTTGATGTTTTGTCGTGGTGGAAAGAACAGAGAAAACAATTTTCTGTTCTTTCTACCATGGCCCGAGATATACTAACACCTCCGGCCTCTACAGTAGCGTCCGAGAGCGCGTTTTTTTGCAGGTGGTAGAGTTTTGACACCCTGGAGGA
Organism: Agave tequilana; assembly: GCA_038442645.1. Lineage (NCBI taxonomy): Eukaryota > Viridiplantae > Streptophyta > Magnoliopsida > Asparagales > Asparagaceae > Agave > Agave tequilana. The sequence goes on from JAVJIF010007079.1 coordinate 26,673, forward strand.
GCAGGCTGATGCCGAAACACTTGGAGATGGCGGTTTGCTTAAAGGACTGGTTCGATGCAGAAAGACGCACACAAGGAAAAGCTATTCTGGATGAAGAATTTGAACAAGACGAGGATGACGAATAGAGAACCACCAGAGTTTTTTATATACATTGTATGAGATGAGCACCAGAGTTTTGTTATATATACGAGATGAGTTTTATGTACATTGTATATGTGATGAGCAATGTATATGATTTTTTTATATTAATAAAATAATTTGCCTTACAAAAAAACTTGTAATTAGTGAAAATCAATTCTATTTTTTTATAATTTTAGAAAATTTTTAAAATTTTTTCCTCTTTTTTTCCTATTTTTTTCCTACTTTTTCCTATTTTCTTTTTAACTTTAAATTTTAAAATTTATGAATTATCGAATTAAAAAAAAAATAGGCGAGACGGGTCCAACCCGTCTCGCCGAATCCGGTAACGAATCGGGTCAGGAGACCCGATTCGTTACCCGGGATTTCAACCCGTCCCGTTTAACCCGTGACGAGACGGGTCCAACCCGTCTCGTCAGGGATTCGTTTGCCAGACGGGACGAATCAACCCGATTCGTCCCGTTGGCCACCCCTAACTAGGAGTGATCATTTTTTCCTACTTCAGACAACCCTTGATTATGGTATTGAAATTGATGCAAAACAGATAGAATCGTGCCTGAGCACAGGGATTAAATAAATTCCTCCCCCCCCCCACCCTGCGACGTCTCCGCTCTCTTTCTCCGTCAGAGTCCATATTAGCCACTGACTAAACCCTAACTCTAAGTTTTAAATATTCTTTTAAAAATTGAAATGCTTTTTGTGGTAGAAATTTTATCTTTTACTTCAAAAAAAAAATTCCTACTTTTGCATGGCTATTACAAATAGAGGATTATATTTTGGCTTTAGAGGCTAACTTCTTTATTTTCAGGCACTCTTAATGTTTACTCTTATTGGTTGTCTATCACTATCTTAGACGGGTCCCCCTCTTACATTTCCAAAACTGCCTAGAATTAGTTCATCCCATTATTTTATCCCATCATCATGTGCTGCCATCTCGAAGTTAAATGAGAAGGGATAAACATGTGAACTTATACAACTGTGACTTGGAAAAGAACAGCAATTAGTTGAAAATTGTATGAAATGAGAGAGTGATGGAACGCAGCTGGAAATTGAAGAATTACTTCATTTGACAGAGCGAACGAGAGGGGTCTATCTGAGGCCCTATAAAAGCATAGGCAGATGCCGCCCACAAATCCCACCTCAACTGCAAACGGCTACCAATTTGAAGTTAGGTTCTTTACTCTTACATGGATCCTTTTCAACTTTCCTCAAAACTATCAGTTGCTATTTTTCTTCTCGTGTTCATAGCTTTCTTCCTTGTAATTCCTGTCCCAACTATTGCACGAAGAGCATTTTCTTTTGCTGCTGTTGCTGCTGCTGCTTCTTGCTCATCTAATGTTTTATCTCTAGGATCAGAAACTAGAGCTCTCCTCCACTGGAAAACCACTCTTCAAATTGGAAATCTTAGCACCCTCAGTTCTTGGACTCCCTATACCAATCCATGCATGTGGTTTGGAATCACGTGTGAAGGAGAGCGAGGAGGAGGAAGTACTGTGACAGAGATCAACCTGCCTCGTGCTGTCTTGGCTGGTAATCTGGACTCTCTCGACTTCTCCTCACTTTTGTCTCTCACATGTCACCACCTCCGTCACAACTACCTCAACGGACACATTCCACCAAGCATTGGCTCACTTACCAATCTTACCTCACTCGATTTGGCCTACAATAGAATGATGGGAAATCTGTCACACTCTTTAGCAAATCTATCCCAAATTCTTGAGATAGATATTTCAAGCAACGAGTTTGAGGAGACTATACCTCTGGAGCTAGGAAATGTCTGTAATATTATTCACTAAAGAGTCCATACGAATCAGCTAACAGGTTCCATTCCTTCCAGTTTGGGAAACCTCACCAAGCTACGTAGCTTGTACCTCCATAAGAATAGTCTCTCTTGCACCATCCTGAAGAAATAAATAATTTAGTAGATTTGACTCACCTAAACATTCTCAATAATCTCTTAACCGGTTCCCTTCCTTCGATATTGAGAAATTTGACCACGCTAAGCTTCTTGTTTCTCAGACAAAATCAGCTCTCTGGCTCAATCCCTCATGAAATTAGGAAACTAGTGAACCTTATTGATTTAGAAATGACCAACAATTTCCTCACAGGTCCAATCCCTTCAAATTTAAGAAATTTGACAATGCAAATTTTGTATCTCTTCAACAATTCTCTCACTAGAACCATCCCTTATGAAATTGGAAAACTAGTGAACTTCATTGATGTAGGAATCAACAACAATTTCCTAACAGGCCTCTCCCTTCTAGTTTAGGAAACTTGATAAACCTCCAAACTTTGTACCTCTTCAACAATTCTCACAGTGGAACCATCCCTTCTGAAATTGGAAATTTGTGAACCTCATAAATCTAGCATTGCATGGTAATTTCCTAACTGGTCCCATCTCTTCTTCTTTCGGTAATATGAGAAGCCTAACTCTGATGAGGGTTTGTGATAATCAATTGTTTAGTACCTTGCCCCATGAATTGACAAATCTTACGAACTTGGGTTCCTTCAAGCTGAGTAACAACAACTTCACTGGATGTTTGCCACCAGATGTATGTAAAGGAGGTGCATTACAACATTTCAATGTAGAAAACAATAATTTCGTGGGACCCATTCTGAGGAGTTTGAATAATTGCACTAGTTTAGTTGGAGCTCATTTTGAGAAAAATCACATAATTGGAAATATATCTCAAGACTTTAGGGTATATCCGCATCTTACATACATCAATTTGAGCTACAACCAGTGAAAGCCTCTTCTAATTGGGCAAACTGTCAAAACTTGACGAAGTTTGAAGATTGCATGAAATTAGTTGACTGAAAAAATCCCTCCTGAGTTTTGGGATTCATTGCAATTACAATTGCTAGACGTTTCTTCCAATCAACTGGTGGGAGAGATACCTAAAAGGCTAGGTGGTTTGCACTCTTTGTTCAATTTGAATCTGAGCCGCAACAATCTCTTTGGACAAATTCCTACAGAAATTGAAAAGTTATTCAACTTGGATACTCTTGATCTTTTTGGTAACTAATTGACTGGTATAATACTGCTAACATTAGGAAATTGCTTGATGCTTTTGAACTTAAGCAGAAATGAGTTGAAGGGAAGCATTCCATATTAACTTTTGAAAGCACACCTAGAGGGGGGGTGAATAGGTGTACGTGCTAATCTAGTGAACTAAATGCGCTAAATGCGGAAGCTAATGCAAATTATTGCAACACACTTAATACAACACACAAGTGTAGCCGAATTCCCCGTGAAGGGCTCTGGACTAACTACTCTTGATTCCCCTTGAATGGGTTGAGGTGCTATGTGAAGCTTTTGTTGTTAAGTATAAGTGAGGCACACACAAACAACCAAGCATATACAAGATATAACAATATGAATTATGCAAGGCACAACAAGCAATATATGATATGAAGAAGTATGATGCTTTGCACAAATAAATGAGAGAGAGTTAGAGAGACAAGTGGATCAAACGCTAACAACAAGAAATGTTTCGAGGTTCGAGCACCTTGCTCTACATCCCCGCCTACACCACCGCGTAGGATTTTCAATCCACTATAACGTCTACCGAGGACTCCCACCGAGGGAACCTTCACCGAGAAGGATTTGTACAACAAGGGAGTACCGAACTCCTCTCTCAAACACCGCCTCACAACCGAGGGGTAGGCCCGTAGCCAAACAATCACAACACCTCTACCGAAGAGGGTTACAAACCAAACTCCACCTCTCACTAGAGGGAGTAAACCAATCACCCGATCACCTCTACCAAAGAGGGATACACAAAGAACAAGGGTGTTTACTATAAGTGGTTTCTTTCAACCACAAACAATCTCTCTTCTTTTCTCTTTTTCCACAAAACAAATGATCCTAATAGATTAGGATAGAAGATAGCTCAAGTGTGGAATCAAGGTGTTTTTGAAAACAAGCAACAAAGAAAAACTACTTGGGAAATCTCTTGTAGATGATAGAAATAAAAGACCAAATCAATATCCCAAAAACCTAGTTTTCTTTGATTTTTCAAAAATCCAAAAAATAAAGATGAAATCTTTTTAGCACAAAAACTCTTTTGAAAACTTGTAAAAACACTTCAGAAAGATAGGAATTTTTGCTCTTAAAAATCTTAGCTAAAACCCCAAGAGTTGGGGTATTTATAGCCCAAACAGAAAACTAGCCGTTATGCTAATGTGGCAGCCTGACAGGCTGACGGTCGACCGGCCCGGTCGACCGCCAACGGTCAGAAATGTGACCGTTGGGCAAACACGGTCGACTGACACGGTCGATCCAATCAAAAAGAGAGCACTACTCTCAGTCCCGGTCGACCGCCCGGGTCGACCGTCCCAGAGCTGCCAAACGTGCACAGATTTGTGCACGTCGGTCGACCGGCCCGGTCGACCGACTTCACCCCAAGTCGACTAGGTCAGTTTGACTAGTCGACTGGTTGAAGCCTGGAACAGAAAACTGGGTCAGAAAAACAGTTTAAAAATATTTTGAAAAATCTTTTAAGTCTTCTAAAAATCCACAAAAATTGTTTCATCATTTTACTTTGATAAACAAACTTGTGATAAAAATTTCAAGACATATATCAATCATATCAATTCATTTTTGAGTCTTGTAAATTTTATCAAAACCAACACTTATATTTTTATCAAACTTGATTTTTCAATACATGAATAGGGAAGTCAAAATAAGTTTGTATAAGTCATTTAAGCATGTATGTATAACTAGAATACATCTACTACACATATAAACCATGTAAACTTATTTTGATCAATCTATTCATGAAAACCAAAAACCAAACATAAAACGTGTGTGTTGTGTGCACTTGAGCATATCAACTATACTAAGCTTTACAATTGTATCTAAAACACACTAAACTATGGATACCTAAGTCTTCTTGACGATCTTCATCTTCAAGGCGACTCGATCCACAAACACCGTGATCCATGAGCTAGGCAAGGTATGATCTTGATGCTTTGGCCCTGGAATCACCATGAAAAGCTTCTAAACACCTTTGTTGAAGCTAATCACCAACTAATATCTTGCTAAAGATCTGAAACTTAAAATCACAAGAATATTAGTAAACATAACTACATGAGTTAATCATCATCAAAACTAGGGTGGAAGGCCTTTGGGCCAACAATCTCCCCCTTTTTGATGATGACAAAACTCATGGAGTTATATATGCATGGATTAAAGTTAAGCTTCAAAGAAGCTCCCCTTAACTCATGCATAAACAAATAAACAAAAGATATGCAATGAATGTACATAAACATGTATGCATCAACATGCATAAAACACATAAACATATTCTAGAAGCTCTAAATACCAATTAAATTAATAAAACATTAACAAAAACACTATATGCTCTAGATACCAATAAAACTTAATATATGCAAAAACATAAGTATGCATATAAAACACAAATTATTCTCTCTCTTTTTGTCAATCATCAACAAAGGGGTAAACAATCAAAACAAAAGATGAGGGGTAAAAATCTTTCTCCCCCTTTTTGTCAATCAAAACAATAAGAAATAATGTTCTCCCCCTTTTTGTCTAAAACAAAAAACAAGGTCAATAAGGGGTGACTAAAATCAACATGATATCAATAGAAAAATATGTCAATGAAGCATCTTGATATCAATTTAAAGTAAACAAAGATCAATAAATGTTATATGCTATATACTCATGAAGAGGAAGACGCTAAGTTAGCTTCCCTACACATATGCATTACATGAAAGAGGGATGTTAAGCCCTAATTCACATAACACACATTATGTAATGCATAAGAGGAGATGTGAAGCTCCCCCTACACACGTGTACCACATAAAGAAGAGATGTTAAGCTCTTCAATAATAGATACACTCAACATGAATCTATATGTGGAAGAGATGTTAAGCTCTCCTTGCATATAGTCAATATAAATCAAAACTTTTATATTTTTCTTTAAACAAAATTTTTAGATACCAATTTAAAATACAAGACATCTTGATATCAAAAGATAGTATTTTTCTTTTTAAGCCAAATAAACAATTTTGATATGCTTAAAATAAATATCATAAAGTGTGGGAGTGGAATCAAATACCAATTGAAATATGAAAATCGAATTTTCTCCCCCTTTATGAAATACCAACAAAAACTATGCGTAGGCTTGAAATAAGATATCAATTGAAAACTAAATCAATTGAAATAAAGTTGAAGCTCAAGCTCTAGCATAAACAAAATTTGTGCTTAAGATATAGAAATATAATAGCACAAATAAAACAAGTATATGTGTATGAAACAGAATGAGTACCAATCACCAATAGATGATACCAATTGAAAGTATACATACACAATAAACATATGGGTATACAAAAAAATCAAATTGATACCAATTGAAAGAGTTCAATGATACCAATTGACATAATAATAAAAGCATGGTATAACTCATATTACTATACCTCCCATCTCATGCACAAGTTTAAAAAGATTTTCAATATAAACATACAAGGCATGGACTCCCATCCAACCTCCCATCAAGGGTAGGGGTTTTCAAAAATAGATTTGAAAAATAAGCTTTGTTTGAAAAACTCTACCAAAATGAAGAATACCGTAACTAGTTAAATGGAAAATCTTTTAAACTAGTACGGAATCCTTCAAGCAAGGAATAAATTAAAAATAATTTTCATAAAACACATGTAAATCACATAGCACTTAAAACACTCAATATTCAATAAAGTCCATACATGCTCATGAAAACATACTCATGAGAAAAATTTTAAAATTGGTGAGTGTACAAGTAATGTGTGACATGGCATTATGAAATTCCAATTAAGCTCTAAATTCCTTGAAATACGAAAACATGAAAATCATCAAAATTTATTTAATCTTCAAGGTATATGTATGTCCTCTACAAATTAAAGTATACATACATATCCAAATATAACGAGTCCACAAGGATATATGCATGAAGGCACGTGGCTCAAAAAGGATGTATATGTATAACAATAATTTGGATTAAAATAGACATATACATGAAGTCAAACAATTAAACACAAAATCAAGAAAAACTAAATTTTCACCAAAACAAATTTCATTTCAAGGTATATGTATGAATTGTCAACACAATAAGTATACATACATATCCCTAAACACAATTGAGTCCATATATAGATTTGCATGAAAGGCAAATGACTCAAAGGGTATACATGTATGTCTTAAAGTTTGGCAATACAAACATGTACATGAACTGAAACATACAATCATAAAACAAATTCAAAAATAGGAATACAAGTTTAAAATGTATGAATCATCAAAACTAGACTATACTAGCACATCTAATGGGTTCAAATAAGCATTCAGCCCAAATATATATAGATTTATTTGTGGCCCACTATATGCACAAGTATAAATTCTAGTCTTAATGAAAACTAACATCTAAACATGTAATCAACACATGAAGCATAAAAACAAATATAAAAATCATCATGATAAACATAAAACATGATTATTATGAATATCCACATGTTATTAGATAAATGATATACATGATAGCTAATCAAATACGAGAACACAAAATAATAATCCATATTAAACATGGGTGTCTCAAATACTATACATGTATGTCAAGAATCTAATTATCATGGCATTTTCATACTAATCACCAAACAATGAAAAACATGCTATGAAAGATAAACATGGAAAGCATGTAAACATAAGGAGCTAGAGATTCGATACCAAAACCAATGAGAGCACCGCTCTAATTCTCCAAACCAAGGTGGTCTTCCCACCAAACTTCCCTTGAAAGTGATGCATCCATATGATTTCCATGAAGCTCGGAACGAATCCACTCCAAGGTGCCGCTACTCTCACGTCATGTGAGAGCCCACACCTACATCAAATAAAGGAGGGGTGGTCTTTGGTACCCACATCTTATTGGGTCCATGAGGGTTAGTCCTTCTCTAACCCAAACAAATTTCTTTGCTAAATTTGAAACATTTAATCTATCATAACAAAATTTAGCAAGGTGGCCCTTGCGTCCACAATTTTTACAAGTGTACACATGAGCATACGTGTGATGGTGTCCGTTAGGAGCATGTGTGTAACGCCCCGATCCTGCAGGTACGGAGACGTTACTGCGACGTATATACGCAGGTCAGAAATACCCTCACGTATATACGCTAAGCATCAGTACAGGCAAGAATCAGAGTACGGAAGCAAGTGGTGCATTATACATTCCAACACATGAGTACAATTACAAAGTTATCACCAGAGGTGATAAATATTACAATAATATTACATCACCTGATAGGCGCAAATGCGAGAATACAAAGAGATGTACATATATGAACAGTACAAAAGGCACTCACGAGTTTACAAAAGGAAAACTCGAGAGGCACACAGGGGGGCCTGGAAGAATAGAGCTCTGGGCGGTCTGCTGGAGATCCACGCTACCGCTGCGCCACTCTGATCAGCAACTGGGAGAATCCACACGCTCCAAGCTCCATGACCTGGACATGAGGATCCAGGGGAGTCAGATGAAACTCCCCAGGCGAGTGGTGAGGTAAAAGCCAAGTGGCGAGCAAGGACGAGCACAAGTGTGTATATAGCAAATAATATCAAGTGAAAATAATATCAAGTAGGAAGTACTCATGATATGATCAGATAAGAACAGGAGACAGGAGGGTTAGAATACAAGTATAGCAGGTATGAACATAATCATCATAAAACAGGAAATCCGATATAAAACCCGATTGCGAGCAAAACAGATTGTATAAGTTTAGGTCACGGCTCCATGAGACTAGTACATTGAAGGAATAATCCAAACAAGGAAACCCTCATCTCTATACCTTTATCTCATATCATCGTAATCCAAGCACATACAACCCGAGTTACAAAGTGGTCATAACAGGAACACATAACAGGCATAACAGGAGTACATAACGGGAGTCATAATAGGAATCATAACAGGAGTCTATAACGGGCATAACAGGAATCATAACAGGCATAACAGGAGTCTTTTATTATTATTACTCGTCTGACCCATATATCTAGGTATGTGTCCTGGTGTACATCTCAACACACATACATCCATATATAAGCAAGCCGAGGTTCGTTATTGGAAGCTGATGGAGAACTGATAGCACTTCTTATAATAGTTCCCGTACGCCCGGGACCAGCCTGGGGGCCTTAAATCCCCCTAACACGCATCTTCTGAGGGCCTTAAATCCCCCTAACACGAATCGTCAATATTTTATTCCATTACTATAAGCAAGGCATCATTCCGGCATCCATCACTTCCTCCCATTCCCCGTGCAAGTTGTCCTTTTTATGGCTTATCAATATTATCAGATTACGGGAATAACTGGTCATGACAGGAGATGGCCCTACAGATTCAAGAGGTGGCCCCCACAGATTCAAGAGGTGGCCCCCACCACGTATGTGGTGTGGCACTTTGTTCCATGTGGCACTTTGCTCTGAGGGGGATGGATTCTAGAGGTGGCCCCCACAGATTCAAGAGGTGGCCCCCACCACATGAGTGGTGTGGTACTTTGTTCTGTGTGGCACTTAGTTCCATTCAGGATAACAGGTCACTGTATGCAATACAGGATAACAAGGCAGGATTCCCGTAAACGTGATAATCACAAGGTCAAGTATATCATGCTAGGTGTCAAGTGATAGCATGACAGGAGGGTGATATTTGGCAGGTGACAAGTCATGTCAAGAGATTGATAATAATCCGGTGGCAAGTCATGTCATAACAAGGAGTCTTGCCAAGTGTAGCATGTCTGGTGTTAGGTGATAACAAATCAGTTGTTAAATAGTAGCATGTAAATGACAGGCATGAAGTAATGGCATGACAAGTGTTAACATATCAGGTAAATACATGGCATGTGATAAAGTAGTAGCTGAGCACAACCAAGCGGAGCTGGGCAAGCTGGTAGTACAGACAGCAACCAGTATTTAACACTGGAGCGTCTGGCGAGGTTACCGGGACGACTCGGCTGAAGTGCGAGCGGTAAATCTGGCAGCAACTCGCCTAGACGAATCTAGTGGTAAAGCGCTGAACGCTGATCATGATAACCAGGCGGAGCTGAAAGACCTGACAGTCCCAATCACCTCCCTTTCGAGATAGTGAGTGACCGGAGGTTAAAGGCTGAGAGACCTGCAATGTTAGTACCACATGAACAAGAATTAACTACCATAATACAGGCATTCGTCACAGAGCAATACACGTCCAGACATTGGCACTCGGCCATACACAAATACAGGGACTCAGCCCAATACATAATACATGAAAACATGGAGTAAAACACATGTCGACCCGACGAAGCGGGGAAACTCAAATGGAGGCGAGAGCGAGAACACTCGCCTAAGTCTCGAAAACATAGTGAAATCTTCGATCCGGAATCCAGGGAATCAACGCGTCAACGCGTTAGAGAAAAAGTAATAGAGAGAGGAGGAAATCAAGAGAGAGAAAGGAAAGAGAGGGAGGAGAGAGAACGTGAGAGCTAGAGAGAGAGGTCCATATTCAAAGAAGTAATTAACCACAGCAGAAAGCCAAAGTTAGTCGACTAGGGAGAGGCAAGTAGTCGACTTATAAAGGAGTTAGTCGACTATAGAGAAAGGGATAGTCGACTAATAAGGTTGCGTCTCGTAGAGCCGCGTCTTCAAGAAAAAGTTAGTCGACTAGGAGAAAGGGGTTAGTCGACTAATAAGGTCGCGTCTCAAAGAGCCGCGTCTTCAGGAAAAAGTTAGTCGACTAGGGGAAAAAGGATAGTCGACTAATAGGCTGCGTTTTCAGAAAAAGGGCGCGTTTCAAATAAGCTAGTCGACTTGAGGTAAGGGAGTAGTCGACTAATAAAGGGTTCAAGTCGACTAATGACTGGGTCAAGTCGACTAACAGAGTGCAAACAGAGAGCAGAACCTGACTTTTGAGGGTTTGTGTTTGTTGATCATATATAAAAATTCAAGTATGAGAATAAGTTGTCCAAGTCTTTGGCGAGGAAAACCACTCGCCTAAGAATGTTACTTTGAAGCCTTGTGCATCCGGAATAATCGTTGTCGTCAATTATCACCAAAACGATTACCGGAATAATCGCGAACGATTACCGGAATAATCTACGGCGATATTGTCGACGAAGAAGAGCACGGCCCCAATCCGAAAGGAGTGGCCGGCCTTCACAAGGGAAAGAGGTTGATGGTGCAAGTATAGTTCAAATTGAAAGATTGGAGTTTTGAGAATAAGGTTTCGGAGAACGAAGCTATGGCTCGTCGGAAAGAGCTCGACGAGGAGATTAAGACGGCGCGGTCGTTGGTGGCTAAGATGGAGTATGAGGTGGTGGAGATGGTGATGAAGCTATGGAGGTTAATGGGTCATTTGGGTGGAAAAGAAGAGGAAGAAGATGATGGTGGAGGTGGTGTTGTGGTTGAAATGGAGGAGGAGATGGAGGAGAATGAGGTGGTGGCGTTGGTGGTGGAAATGGAGGAGGAGATGGTGGAGAAATGGCTAGCCAAAGGAGGGAACATGGCTCAAACCCATGGAAATGGGCTGCCATGCTCTCTGTTGGTGGTTGCAGGAAACAAGAAGAAGAAAGAAAGGAAAAAATGAATGAGAGAGAAGGAGTGGAGGCATTTATATAAAGGATGGGAATGAATATAATAAGGTGCATACTTATTCAAAGCAAAGAAACACAAAAAGAGAACTTGTGTTTCCCTCTCCAAACGCAGCCCTCAAACCTGCGTTTAGGCCAAAATGAGCCAAATGCGGGAATTAATGCCGCGTCCAGGGAAGATGCAAAAAGGCTGCGTTTAACAAAAGGACAAAAGTCATAATGACTTGATTGGAATTGATTAGCAGTGTATTAAAGGCAGCATGGAGAGGATCTCTGCTTTAAATGCAGAATCCAAGGTAGGTGAAACTCGTGTTTGGTGAGGAGAGAGAAAAGTGGGAAAATATCTGGATACTATTCCGGATCTAGGAAAACACCGAAAACTCCGGAAAAGTCCAAAAATGAAATAGTTCGGAAAGCTTCCCAAAAATTCTCAAAAATAATAAATATTATAAAAAGATTTTTGGTGAAATCGGTTTTTAGAAATTCAATCTCATTTTCAAAATAAAAATCATAAAGTCAACCGTTAATATCGGTCTATACCGGGTTGGCCGGATTTTGATAAAATCAGAAAATTCTCAGAAAAAGTATTTAGATAGAAAATATGATTTTAAGAAATGACATGAAAGCCATTTCTAGAAATTCAAATCCGTTTGTAAATTAAAAATCTGAGAATCGGTCAGCGGTACTGGTCGACACCGGTTTTGAAGACTTTCAACTTAATTCAGGAAAATTCCAGAAAATCATAGAAAATCTAAAATATTGGAAAATGATGTTTAAAACTAAAATCGGTCAAATCAAAATAGTGAAAAGATCAAATCAAGCAATTCACTAGGATCGGGTTCCCGGTTCAGATTAGGGCTGACTCCGAGTCCACGAATCCCAATCCAAGACAAAACGATCATATAAATAATTCATAATACAAAACAAATATAGGAAGTAAATCGAAAAATATGATCGAAAAATCTGAATACGCAACTAAGTACGTATTCCGGAAACGGGGTGTTACAATGTGTATGCTGTGGAGGGTGTGCATGCATAAAGGATGGAACTTGTTTCTTTCGAACCAAGGTTTCCAAACGTGAGTGGTTCATGGCACATTGGCTCATAGTGGAGCCCAAACAATCCATTTTCTTCTTAATTAAATTTATATCATTTTCAATCAAGGAAGAAGTGGATCATGCAATGGGTGGAGTGTGTGAAACTACCCTAGCATGGCAAACATGTGCATCAATCTTATTTTGCAAAATATCATTTTTCTTTAAACACACATCTAAATCATTTAAAATAGAAATAATTTTATTTTTCAAAGCAACATTCTCTTTTAAAACAAAATCAACTTTTGAAGACAAATTTTCATTTTTCTTCAAAATAACATGGCAATCATTTTTAGATTTTAAAAACTCATTTTCTTTTAGTGCAAGGTCTAGTTGAGATCTAAGTGAGTCACATTCACTAAACACCTCTTCCTTCTCTTGCAAAACAATCTTAATTTTAGAAGACACATTTTTATTTTCTTCTTTAAAAACAAGATTCTCCTTTTTCAAAATTTTGTATTTAGAAATCAAACTTTCATAATTTTTAGCAAGTTCTTCATTCATAGCTTATGCTTCTAGGCAATCATTGCAATATGAATTAGAACTAGCATCTAGTTGAGTGTCCGAGTGTACCTCAAGGGAGTCATTCCCTTGGACCATGAAGCAATGTTCTTCGGACTCAACACTTCTAGAACTTCTCTTCTTTTCGATAATCTTTGGTAGCTCGGGAGAAGTCAAAATACTCCAAACTGCAAAAGCCGAATCATAATGAGCAAACACATGTAAATAATCTTTGTGAAGTGATGCTCTAAGTGCCTTTAGGGCAATTGCATTGCCCTTAATATGCTTGCTATTACTAAGGTATGATTCCTTGGTAATGGCAAGGTGAACATGCAATCCTAGGGTCTTCAAATAGCAACTCATCTTAACCTTCCAAATATCAAGTATAGAAATATCAAACATAGGAGGGCTATCTATGAGTGCAAACTAAAATGTGTGCAAGCAAACAAATGTGCAAATGCAAATGAAGATTCCGATGATGTAGCAAAAGATAGACAACTGGAGTTCAAAGAGCGAGCACTTATGAAAGAGGAATTATGAAAAATAGTATATTGAGAATCATTTGGAATGATGATCTATTTTTGATAGTGAAGTACAAGGAGGAAAACCTGGCACAATGCCACATAAATCTTTGTTGTTGCTAAACCATTTGATTGGTGCCTTTTTAAATAGTTTTCCATCAGGAATAGACCCCTCTAAATTGTTGAATGATAAGTCAATATATGACCAACTCAACATAGTTTCAAAAGAGGATGGAATAATACTGAATAGATTATTTGTGGGACAAATCTATAGTTGTCAATATTGACAAACTGCCTAGTTCTAAAAGAATTGCTCCTGTAAGTGAATTCCAACTCAGGTCTACTTTTTTCAAGAATTGAGAGTAGAAAGTTGTTGGCCCAAAGGCCTTCCACCCTAGTTTTGATGATGATTAACTTATGTAGTTATGTTTACTAATATTCTTGTGAATTTAAGTTTCAGATCTTTAGCAAGATATTAGTTGGTGATTAGCTTCAACAAAGGTGTTTAGAAGCTTTTCATAGTGATTCCAGGGCCAAAGCATCAAGATCATACCTTGCCTAGCTCATGGATCACGGTGTTTGTGGATCGAGTCGCCTTGAAGATGAAGATCGTCAAGATGACTTAGGTATCCATAGTTTAGTGTGTTTTAGATACAATTGTAAAGCTTAGTATAGTTGATATGCTCAAGTGCACACAACACACACGTTTTATGTTTGGTTTTTGGTTTTCATGAATAGATTGATCAAAATAAGTTTACATAGTTTATATGTATAGTAGATGTATTCTAGTTATACATACATGCTTAAATGACTTATACAAACTTATTTTGACTTCCCTATTCATGTATTGAAAAATCAAGTTTGATAAAAATACAAGTGTTGGTTTTCTGAGAATTAAAGGTGTGCGAGGTGCTCAATACTAATCCGCGGTAGCAAGGCTATGCGGGTCGTGATCCTCAAGAAGGGACTGCAATGGAAGCGTTAAGCAAGTTTCTCTAAAGTTTTTATTTTTATTTGTTAAGTTAGAAAGGAAGTGGTATTTACAATGGGTGGTAGAAAAGAATATGGAGATGAGTTGTATTTAATCTACAAAAAAGAAAAGAAAAGAAAAAGAAAGAAAACTTATCTCTTTAGTCTGCTTGCCGTTTGAACCGTTGCGATGATTTACCTTTTCTTGGAAGGCGTACAAGCACGGCTTATGGGATAGTCCGCCTTCTTAATCTACTCTACGAAATGAAAAACAAGCTATGAAGACCTGTTCATCGCCATTGGGCCGTCAAGGTTCCTTCTTCGGCTAGATATTCTCGAAGCAGTTGGATCTCATGGTGGGCAAGACATTAGAGAACAAATAGAAGAAAGTAGATACAAGATTAAAATAAGAATAAAAGAAACTAGAATAATACAAGAATAAAATAAAACAAGCCTTGATTCGATTATTAAACAATGGTGGAAAAATAACACTTACACCGACTGTCACGATCAGTACAAGCAGATCCCTTCCTCCATGAATACATCATCTCCTCTCAGCTTTTACAAAAAGAAAATAAAATTTACAAAGGAGGAAAGAAAATCTAACCTAGAAAAAACCTAAACCCTAACTTTTGGCCCTTGGCTCTTCGCTGGACGCTTTCTGTGTTGCATCTGCAGGGGTATTTATAGGAGTTGGAAGATGGAGAGTCCTAGTACAACTCTCCCAAAAAATCTTATCTCCAGACTTGTGGCACTTATCCATAGAAGTTCAAATCAAATCTGTCCTGCAATTTATTATCCTGTTGATCGCCGAAATTGGCTTATCTACGGACTGAATTGGAAAGTTTGATCAACATAAGAGTTGTAGGGCTTCAAGTCTTCTTTCTGGAGCATTTTGAATCATCGGATTTGCATATCTGTAGCAAAAGTTATGATCTGAATACTAAACATGTACAGTCTGAATCCGAATTTATCTTTAAACTCTTTCCTGCAAGCATTTAGGGTTGAATAGAAGTCTATCCTTCCCTCTTCTTTGTATTTGCAACTTTGGCCCTTATGTATTTGCACTTTTGACATTTGGTATTTGCACTTTTACACCTGGGCTTGGACTTGGGCTTAGATATGGGCTTTTGGGCTTCATTAAGCTTTATTTCTTATAAAAATAAGAACTCGAGGCCTGCACACAATAAATCACAAAATATTAATAAATGTGCAGAATTAAATGAATAAATATGAAAATGTGATGGTAAATATGATGATAAAAATGCACTTTTCACTACCAATCACACCCCCACACTTATCTTTTTACTCGTCCTCGAGTAAAAACAAAGAAAAGAAAAAGTTAATCTAACCTAACTCACTTTCGTAGGAATCACGATTGCACTTAGCACGTGCAACAAGCCGTTAAACCTCTAGGTTACCCTAGAGGACGAGTGTTGTCTCGTGAGGGTTTTCAGCGGATTGCACCCACAAAATCCATAAAAAGGAAAATATTTGAATTATTATTGAAGAGACTAAGTAGTCTATAAGTTTTAGGATTATCATTTTTATTCATTCTTCAAACCTAGTCTTTATAAAGTCAATTGTTATTCATTTTAGGTAAGGATTAAAATTGAATTTCTAATATAGTCTTTTTCGTTACCAAAAATAATATGCATCCTTATGAATTTTTACTAGCAATTCCTTAACTTGGACTCTCATGCCTCTTTATTATTTTTATAACATCGTCTAATTTTCTTTCGTGTAAGTATCAAGGCTTCTTGAGGCCCTCATACCTAACTAATTGACTATTAGATGTGTTAATATAATTTTTTTTTTGGCATGTATAACTCATCTTATTTTCTTTCGTATAAGTATCAAGGCTTCTTGAGGCCCTCATACCTAACTAATTGACTATTAGATGTGTTAATACATGTCTCATATTCTTAGTTTTATTAGGCTTTCTAATCCACCCATGTAGCGAACTTAAAGTCGGTGGCTCCCAAACCGGTCGGCTTTAGGGCACCAGGTGAGAAAACACCCCGCGGACTCAAATTCGAATGAATTAGGCCACAAAACTAAGGACTTTATTTTTATTTACTCACCTTTAGGCATGAATACTTATGCTTCTTGAGGCACATGTATCAGCTTAATTGGGGATATTTTTTTTTTATTTATATTTTTTTTTATATGAGGCACAAGGTCTTTGTCTTAGAATCCTAGATATGCATTAGGTATGCACATTTCATTAAGGTAAAAATCAAGACTAATTATTTATTCAATTTCTCTCCTATACCTAAAATTTAAACAATTTATTTATTTTGACCAAGTTTTTAGAAATCCTAATCATGATTTTCCTAATCCTTAAAACTAACTTAGATTTCTTTCAAAAAAATAAGTCAAAGTATTATTCTTTTTATAACATTTTTTTTTTTAGCAAATTTTTTGTTAGTTTCTACCTATGTTAGTATGTTAGTAAAGCCCACCCCCACACTTATCTCATGCATTGTCCTCAATGTATGAATGTATGCATGTATGCATGAAACAGAACAAGGGAAGGCGGAAGTTACCTTAGGGTGGTGGTTCCGGAGGTGGTCTAATTGGTCCACGAAATGCGGCCCAAACAAGATAACGTGGTGTTCACGGGACCTACCTTTATTGACCTCTTTTTTATTTACATATTTACAGTCCCCAGAATGAATAGGATCATGGAAGATCCTCTCGTGAAACTTACTCCCTTTACATGACCAGTCCTGGAAAATCATCACAGAGTCATGGTCTATACCTATGTCCAACAAAAGAATGTGACTTGGTAAAATGGTTGACTTAGACTCAAGAATGATAAGTTCAGGATCTAATACCGACTCAGGAAAGAAACTCAAATCAAGTAAAGGTTCAGGAGTCGGGCTAGGATCAAGAAGTGGGTCCAAGTCAAGAAATTGAAACTCAAGTCTACAATCATTTTCCCACAATGAAATGTGACTCAATGTTGGTGATTCAAGTTCAGGAATGATAGGTGTGGGAATCAAAACTGACTCTAAAATATTACCCAAGTCGGGTAACAAAACAGGAGTCAATAATGATTCGGGAATTTGAACTTGATCATAGATTTGGGAATCTAGGTCACATATCTCATTAGTTTCAATCTCATAAAAATGGGAACTTGCCAATTTTCCATGGGACTTTCAAAATTGCACAATTGGTCAAGTTCAATATGATCATCAAAAATGGGTGATTCAATTTCATGATCTATGGGTATGGGAATAAATGTTGGCTCAGAAAATTGGTCCAAATTGGGTAAGGATACCGGAGTCAACATAGATTCGAAAATGGAAACTGAATCGCAAAGTTGGGGATCGGGTTCACATTCACAATCTAATTCAATCTCATTGAAATTAAAACTAGCCAACTTGTCCAAGGATTGGGGTTGAGCAAGTTCATATTGATGTGATGAAATTGAATTTTGATCAAGGTCTTCTAGACAGAATGATTCTTGGTTCCTATCAACTTGGTTGGTTCGCTCAAGAATGTTTGAAAGTCTAGAAATTTGATCATTCATTATATCTTGCAACCGATCCACTTTTTCTTCTAACCCATCAAATAGATCAATGGTGGACTAAAACCTTGATGATGTAGGAAAAGACGTATATGAAGATACTGGTTGAACAGGTGGTTGACCATATGGCTCAGGGGTATCGAATCCCCATTGACTCTGTGAAGAGTAGTGATGATTATTCCAATCTTGTTCATAGTATTGGGACTGGGGCATGTAATGATTCGGATAAGACCAATCTGGTACACTAGGTTGGTCAAAGTTATGATATGCCGGGTTGGTAATATCCGAATAAGAGGTTGGTGTGTAACATGGATCCTCATTAAAATTGAAAAAATTGTTGTTATAGGCCATATCACACAATCACAAACAAAAGAAAAAAAACAAACAAAAAAGAAAAATTTCTAACCTAAGTTAGGGTAGACCTAGACCTAGACGACTCCTAACTGGTTAGACTGTCCACGGGAGGTAGGGTGTAGACTTTGACCACAAGTTAATCAGCCAGGTCGGGGCAAGAGTGGTGGGAGGTTTTCCGTCAAAGACGTTCCTTAATTAAATAACCACCACACTTCGGGCTTTCGGCCCTCAATCCCCTTCCTAGACACTGATTTGGCAGGAGTCAACTTCCAACACCGTTCCCCCTTAGGATAATCTCCTAATTGAGTCCGAGTGTCCCTAGGGCCAACGTCTACTAATTTTTATGTTAGGCTTGGGTTAGTGAGTGCTCGGGATATGATTTTTGGGCTAAGGAAGGGTGATGAAATCCCCACCTTATCTTGTTAATGGGTTATGCCCTTAAGATGAATTAGTGCAAGTGTACAAGATAAATAGATAAGAATCACTCAATGCAGAAAATCAACCAAGAGATGATCCTATTCTACATGCAATGCGTACGTACCTTGCTTCTCCAGCACTCTTCAACAGTAAAAAATAATTGAAAAGACACGTGCCTAATATGCAAACGTCTAATCACTTTTTATTTTTAACAACCAATGATTTACTGTTGAATTATTAGCAATTTACAGGTATATCACAGAACAAAACAGAATAGAGCAGTAAGCAGTAATCTCAAATTTCAGCAATCTGCAAAAAACTGAATTAGTAGTTCACTGCACTTGCCGCGGATCCGCGGCTCTGGCCGCGTTTCCGCGGCAAACTAGCAGGCCTCGTGCTCTGCCTTCCAGGGCAGAGGCACTGGGTTGCTGTATGTCCTTGCTGCTGCTCTGTTTCTGTTTCCTGTTCTCCAAACCTGCAAAAAGAAAAGAATAAAGAATTATTTAAAAATTAAATTTTTGTTTTAGAGATAAACTTATCATCCTCCCCGGCAACGGCGCCAATTTGTTGACTGAGTTTTCCTGCACACAAAATATGAATATTAGATCTGAGAATTAAAGGTGTGCGAGGTGCTCAATACTAATCCGCGGTAGCGAGGCTATGCGGGTCATGATCCTCAAGGAGGGACTGCGATGGAAGCGTTAAGCAAGTTTCTCTAAAGTTTTTATTTTATTTGTTAAGTTAGAAAGGAAGTGGTATTTACAATGGGTGGTAGAAAAGAATATAGAGATGAGTTGTATTTAATCTACAAAAAAGAAAAGAAAAGAAAAAGAAAGAAAACTTATCTCTTTAGTCTGCTTGCCGTTTGAACCGTTGCGATGATTTACCTTTTCTTGGAAGGCGTACAAGCACGGCTTATGGATAGTCCGCCTTCTTAATCTACTCTACGAAATGAAAAACAAGCTATGAAGACCTGTTCATCGCCATTGGGCCGTCAAGGTTCCTTCTTCGGCTAGGTATTCTCGAAGCAGTTGGATCTCATGGTGGGCAAGACATTAGAGAACAAATAGAAGAAAGTAGATACAAGATTAAAATAAGAATAAAAGAAAACTAGAATAATACAAGAATAAAATAAAACAAGCCTTGATTCGATTATTAAACAATGGTGGAAAAATAACACTTACACCGACTGTCACCATCAGTACAAGCAGATCCCTTCCTCCATGAATACATCATCTCCTCTCAGCTTTTACAAAAAGAAAATAAAATTTACAAAGGAGGAAAGAAAATCTAACCTAGAAAAAACCTAAACCCTAACTTTTGGCCCTTGGCTCTTCGCTGGACGCTTTCTGTGTTGCATCTGCAGGGGTATTTATAGGAGTTGGAAGATGTAGAGTCCTAGTACAACTCTCCCAAAAAATCTTATCTCCAGACTTGTGGCACTTATCCATAGAAGTTCAAATCAAATCTATCCTGCAATTTATTATCCTGTTGATCGCCGAAATTGGCTTATCTACGGACTGAATTGGAAAGTTTGATCAACATAAGAGTTGTAGGGCTTCAAGTCTTCTTTCTGAAGCATTTTGAATCATCAGATTTGCATATCTGTAGCAAAAGTTATGATCTGAATACTAAACATGTACAGTCTGAATCCGAATTTATCTTTAAACTCTTTCCTGCAAGTATTTAGGGTTGAATAGAAGTCTATCCTTCCCTCTTCTTTGTATTTGTAACTTTGGCCCTTATGTATTTGCACTTTTGACATTTGGTATTTGCACTTTTACACCTGGGCTTGGACTTGGGCTTAGATATGGGCTTTTGGGCTTCATTAAGCTTTATTTCTTATAAAAATAAGAACTCGAGGCCTGCACACAATAAATCACAAAATATTAATAAATGTGCAGAATTAAATGAATAAATATGAAAATGTGATGGTAAATATGATGATAAAAATGCACTTTTCACTACCAATCATTTACTCTGGAGATGACATGTATGGTCTGGCCGACCAAATAATGTCGTGTCTTCTGAACAGCGAAGACGAGAGCTAAACACTCTTTCTCGATAGGGTTGTAGCGAGATTCCGCTCCTATGAGAGTTCTGCTCAGATAATAAATGGCCTGCTCGTGGCCATTGTCGTCCTTTTGAGTGAGGAGGGCACCGAGGGAGTAGTCCATAGCCTTTACATAAAGCAAGAATGGCTTCCCTGATGTAGGGGCCACTAAGACTGGAGGCTTTGTGAGGTACCTCTTGATGTCTTCATAAGCTTCCTGACAAGCTTGATCCCATACGAAGGGAGTACCCTTTTTCATGAGCCGGGTGAACGGCTGACAGCGGCCTGAGAGATTTGCGATGAATCTTCTGATATAGGCCAGCCTGCCTTGCAAGCCTCTGAGCTCTTTGAGACTCTTTGGTGGATGCATGCTCTGGATGGCTTTGAACTTCGGTGGGTATGGCACCGAATCCCACTCCAGCGGATAAGGACGGACTGTCCCTACCTTTTTTAATTCATCCCTCTGAGCTAGGGACGCGATCTGAGCTTGGACGCCCTTAAGGACTTCGGCGTCTAGGGAAGAACCCTCCTTGGATTTCTCCGGCTTTGGTTGCTCATTGCTGAAGTGTTCCTCCTCATCGCGATTGCTCCCGGCATCATTGTTATTCCGGTTATTGAGGAGTTGAGCGAGCACCTATTGAATATTGTCCAGAGCCTCTTGCTGAGTCTTGGAAGTTTGCTCCTGGGCTTCCAGGCGCCGACGAAGATCGTCGTTGACGTTATCAGCCATATTGACTGATGCTCTGTCTGTTCGCACCGAACTGACTGTCGCCGAAGAGGCGTACCCACTATCTTCATCTTCTCCGTCCAATGATTGGAGTGATCTTGTGGGCTGTGACGAGGCTAGGGCCATCGAGGAAGAAGGCTGCTCGTAATTGTAGGGTATCGCCACCCTAGATCTGGTGTTTCAGAAAAACACCCTCTTCTTCATGCACCAAGACTTCGCCCAAGCCTGGGCTGTAGTCTGGATCTGGGGACTCTTGTCCTCTTCCGGTCATGTTGACGGATGCGGAGGGTAGATCTCGCGAGATGCTCCTTTTGCGATGTTTCACCGGGACTTGCACCGATAGTCGATCAAAAACCGACCGTCGTCTTAGAGGCGTGGCGGAGATTGGTCCCAGCCGGCAATGGACCGAGTGGAGTGTCAGCAGTTGACATCCCCTGTGTTGGCAATAGGGGGAAGAGGTTTGTTTATCCGCCAACAATTTCCTCAAATCGGACCTGGTCGGGTCCCTGCAATTGAGCGCAAAGGCTCTTTTGGATCGCGCATAGGGCGATGTCCTGCTTCTTTTATCCCTGCAGCCGGATTAGCACTGAATAGTGCTTTAGTTCTAGCTTCGCCATTAGACGCGAACTTAGTGCTTAACGCACTGGAAAGTGGAGCATGCTGCGGTACTTTACCCACTATGCTGTTGCGAAGGCAATTAGCCTTAGATGGTACTTTGGCTTCGGCTTCGCAGTCATGGACCTTGTGCGTACACTGTGGTACAGTAGCTTCGTTCATGAGAACGAGGCCGGCGCGAGGCATCGCTGCCCTTGAATTGGACGACGGTATGATTGCCGTCGTAACTTTATGATTGGAGCATACAGGCATCTTGCCTTTTTCTTCGCGGGAGAGGCGCGGTTTAGGCGTAGCTACGCCTGAAGCTTCGGTTGAAGACTTCTGTTTAGGCCTCCATATCCGCCTTGGCAGAGGATGCTTAGATTCGCAAGGAATCTGATTAGCCACACGCGAGGCTGAGGGGGGTTGGCAGAATTCTGCTTCCGGTTTCTGATTTGAAACCTTGGTCGTGGAAACCCTCCTATGCTTCCGTGCTCGAAGCGTTGGGCCACCCCCAGAGAGGACTTCTTCAAATCTTGCTTGATCGAACTGAACAACCAAGTTCTTGCAAGTAAAAGAATCAGACTGCGGACGTACTTCCTTGTTGCGCCAAATAACCGCAGTAGGTTCATAGAGAACCTTTCAGTCTCCGCAGAGACTTTCCTTGAAGATTTGGCCAGAGAAGCTCTGGCTGCACCGGCTTTTCCGAATTCAGAGTTAGACCCGAAGGTCTGTTCGTCGCATTGCGACACTTGATTCTCGGCAGTGGAGAATCTCCCCAGCGGAGTCGCCATCTTGTTTTCCATTATGTTTGCAAAGGGGGAAAACTTACAAAAAAGAGTTTGAGGAGCTAAATTACAAGTATTCTAAAAAAAGATTACAAGTAGATCTCCTCAGAGATTCTGGAGAAGTGTGCCGATAGGAGTCTGGTCAGCGCGCGACCACTTTGTCCCTTTGACGAAGCGAGCGATGAGATTCCCTTCTCGCCTGGTTCGGGGAATCAGAGAACAGAAGGTTGGTAGAACCCTCTTGCTGCTTCTTGTTGACTGAGTTTTCATGCACACAAAATGTAGTATTTTAGTTTTAAGAATAGGATGTGCAAGTTCTCAATTCTAATCCGCTGTAGCAAGGCTATGCGGGTCGTGATCCTCAGGGAGGGACTGCGATGGAAGCGTTAAGCAAGTTATCTCCTTTTTTTTTAGTTATTAATACGAGAATATTAGTTATGTTAGAAAGAAGGTGGTATTTACAATGAATCGGAAAAGAAAGAATTGGGAGATAGTGATTTAATCTACAAAAATAGAATAAAAGAAAAGAAAAGAAAACTAACCTTGGTTGGAGAAAATATGTGAAAACCTAACACTTTCTACCTTATTTCGGAGGCGTTGAACGCATAAACCATGGGATCAATCTCAGTCCGCTGTTCGCATTAGATCATCAAGCCTTGGGCAAATATGAATTGATACGCCTCGAGGAGGAGAACATCTTCATGGAATATCGTTGGCACCACCAAAATTTGTTATACTTGTGGTTCGGTAATCGCTTGCATGCTCATCAAAGATCAACAGAAATAAAGTAGAAAAGAAAAAGAAAACAAAAGAAAAGTAAAGCAATGACATAAATAAAAATAAAATTACCTTCATTACTTGATACAATGGAGAAGAGAAGCATACATCAGTGTCACCCTCAACATAGCCATCTCCCTCTCTTGAAAATAAAAGAAAATCTAACCTAGAAGAAAGAAGAAAAACCCTAAAAACCCTAACTTTGGCCCTTTGCTGGACGCTGGATTTTTCTATGCGTTGCACTGCAGGGGGTATTTATAGGTGCAGAAGGCCGAAGAGTCCTGGATGAAGTTGCCCACGAAATCTGGTATTCAGATTCATCCAAAATGCCGCAAAATTGCGGCTTTTGCCGCAAAATTGCGGCAGTATAGTGGAGTCAGGCCACGCGCTTTGTCGCGTGGCTTCTCCTGGTCCGTCCATGTGGGCGCCTGCTTCTGGAAGTATGATCCTGGCTCTTCATATTGGGATTTCGAGATAAACTTGATAATCAAGTTACCTAGATTTTGAATTCTCCCAATCTCTTTTAAACGAATTTCCTTATCTCTGCACTCTTTTCATTCTCATCTGCAAGAGTTTAGGGTTGGGTAGAAGTCTATCCTTCCCTCATCTTTTGATATTTGCAACTTTAGCCCTTTGTGTATTTGCACTTTGACAATCTGCTATTTGCACTTTGACTCTTGGGCTTCAAATATGGGCTTGGATCTGGGCTTTTGGGCTCTTTAAGCTTTATTTATTATTAAAATAATAATTCGAGGCCTGCACACAATAAATTACAAATTATTAATAAATGTGCAGAATTAAATGAATAAATATGAAAATGTGATGGTAAATATGATGATAAAAATGCACTTTTCACTACCAATCACACCCCCGCACTTATCTTTTTGCTCGTCCTCGAGTAAAAATCAAAAAGAAAAAGAAAATCTAATCTAACTAACTCACTTTCGTAGGAATCACGATTGCACTTAGCACATGCAACAAGCCGTTAAACCTCTAGGTTACCCTAGAGGACGAGTGTTGTCTCGTGAGGGTTTTCAGCGGATTGCACCCATAAAATCCATAAAAAGGAAAATATTTGAATTATATTGAAGAGACTAAGTAGTCTATAAGTTTTAGGATCCTCATTTTTATTCATTCTTAGACTAGTCTTTATAAAGTAAATTGTTTTCATTTTAGGTAAGGGTCAAAATTGAACTTCTAATATAGTCTTTTTCGTTACCAAAAATCATATGCATTCTTATGAATTTATACTAGGAATTCCTTAACTTAGACTCTCATGCCTCTATATATATATTTTTTTCTTATTTATTTTTTTTAATATGTATAACGCATCTAATTTTCTTTCGTATAAGCATTAAGGCTTCTTGAGGCCCTCATACCTAACTAATTGACTATTAGATGTGTTAATATATATATAAGTAATTTTTCCTTAATTTCCTTAGGCTTTCTAATCCACCCATGTAACGAACTTAAAGTCGATGACTCCCAAACCGGTTGGCTTTAGGGCACCAGGTGAGAAAACACCCGCGGACTCAAATTCGAGTGAAATAGGCCCCAAAACTAAGGACTTTATTTTATTTACTCACCGTTAGGCATGAATACTTATGCTTCTTGAGGCACATGTATCAGCTTAATTGGTGATTTTTTTTTTTTATGAGGCACAAGGTCTTTGTCTTAGAATCCTAGATATGCATTTGGTATGCATATTTCATTAAGGTAAAAATCAAGACTAATTACTTATTCAATTTCTCTCCTATACTTAAAAATTCAACAATTTATTTATTTTGACCAAGTTTTTAGAAATCCTAATCATGATTTTCCTAATCCTTAAAACTAACTTAGGCTTCTTTCAAAAAAAAATAAGTCAAAATACTGTCCTTTTTATAACAATTTTTTTTTTATTATTATTTTTTTTATTAGCAAATTTTGTTAGTGTCTACTTATGTTAGTATGTTAGTAAAGCCCACCCCCACACTTATCTCATGCATTGTCCTCAATGTATGAATGAATGCATATATGCATGAAACAGAACAAGGGAAGGCGGAAGTTACCTTAGGGTGGTGGTTCCGGAGGTGGTCTAATTGGTCCACGAAATGCGGCCCAATCAAGATAACAAATAATTGGTGGAACCCACCAGAAACTTTCCTTACATAACCCACTAAAATATATGTATAATCAATTTTTAGTATTTCCACCCCATCAAATTTCCAAATTTCATAATAAATTTCAGAGTTAATTGTCTCAACCTCCTTGTCCCAAAATGGAGTATGAAAAGATGGAATTATTGACTTGGACATTATAGGTACGGGAACGAATACCGACTCAAGGAAGATGCTCAAATCAAGTAAGGGCTCAGGAGTCGGGCTAGGTTCAAGAATTGAGTCCATGTCAAGAAATTGAAACTCAAGTCCACAATCTTCTTCGCACAATGGAATGTGACCTAATATGGGTGATATCTCTTTACTTCCAATATTAAGGAATTCTAGCTCATCGCCATACAATTCTTCAAAACTAAGGTCAACATCTTCCGTCAGAATTGTACAATCAGTTTCAGAAGTAAAGAGATTGTGAGAATCTAGGTCGCATATCTCATTGGGTTCAATGTAATAAAAAGAACTTGCCAATTTATCCATAGGATTTTCAAAATTGCACAATTGGTCAAGTTCAATATGATCATCTAAAATGGGTGATTCAATTTCATGATGAACTGGAATAGGGTCCAATGTTGACTCGGGAAAAGTGAAATCAGGTGAAGATACTGGAGTCATTATTGGATCAGGAAATAAAATTGAATCATCAAGCTGGGGATCAAGATCATATTCATCCTCAAGTTCTATTTCAGGAAAGGAAAAACTTGCCAAATTATCAAGAATTGGAGTTTCGGCAAGTTCAAATGATGGCACTGAAATAGAATCTTGTTGTCCAAAGCAACTTGGTCGTCGGCTCTAAGAGAGTGGTCTGTGATATCAGAAATGGCTGAACGGTGAGAACGTAAGGATTGAACCATCATATCTATATCACGATCACGAGCTAATCTAGCCTGAGTCATGGCTGCAACCATCCCTTCATAGTTGATAGGTGCATCGTGTTGTGATTGGACTTGAAAGGATGAAGTGTAATCGTGATGAAATTGTGAGTCGGTGGACTCACGCATAATCATTTCTCCGATTGATGGTAATTGTTGCTTGGACTCATGCATACTTATCATTTCCCCGATAGATGGTAGTCTATTCTGACTGGGTGGATCTAAGTATGACTCATTGGAAGAATGTGGACTGGGTGGAGACTGAGGACAAGTCGGTTGAAAATTGGACTCGGGGGACTCAAAACCTCATGAACTCTGTGACGAGTTGAAAGTATGAAAATCATGGTCATAAGATGGGGGGTATGGGTTATAATTATTCGGATAAGACCATTCCGGCACACTAGATTGGTCAAAGTTATGATATGTCGGGTTGGTAATATCCAAAAAATAGTTAGGTGTGTAATATGGATTAAAGTTGGAAAAATTATTATTATATGCCATATCACACCAACACAAACAAACAAACAAATAAACAAACAAAAAGAAAAAAAATTCTATCCTAAGTTAGGGTAGACCTATGACCTAGACGACTCCTAACTGGTTAGACTGTCCACGGGAGGTCGGGTGCAGATTTTGACCACGAGTTAATCAGCCAGGTCAGGGCAATAGTGGTGGGAGGTTTTCCGTCAAAGACGTTCCTTAATTAAATAACCACCAATCTTCGGGCTTTCAGCCCTCAATCCCTTTCCTAGACACTGATTTGGCAAGAGTCAACTTCCAGCACTGTTCCCCCTTAGGATAATCTCCTATTGAGTCCGAGATGTCCCTAGGGCCAACGTCTACTCTTTTTTTAGTTAGGCTTGGGTTAGTGAGTGCTTGGGATATGATTTTGGGCTAAGGAAGGGTGATGAAATCCCTGAAAAGTCACCTAGAGGGGGGGTGAATAGGTGACAATGCTAATCAAGGGGCAAATTAAAAATTTAAAGCTACAACAATCACAAGATGAATGCAAGCAAGTAAGTATGACAATGAATATGATGAGCAAGTAATAAGTGCAAGCAAAATAGAGTAAGGATTGCAAGAATGTAAACCAATCGCAAACACAAGGATATGTTATCGAGGTTCGAGCACCCAGCTCTACTCCCCGCCTTCCCCAGAAGGATTCTAGCTACTTCCACTATCACAAAGAACAATTACAATGGAGTACCCAACTCCTACAATCTCAAGAACAAGTAATTTCCTTGGTAGTCAAAAGACCACAAACTCTCTCTTTCAAATATCTCTTCCCTTACAAAGGTCCTTAGAGAATATTGAGTAGGAATGAAGCTCTTGTGTGTAAGGAGAAAAGAGAATTAAATCAGAGAGTATTTGAAAAACCCTTCAGAAAATCAGTGAGAAATTCAGCACAAAAACCAAGAAACAAGTCTCTTTTGAAAGCCTTAAACTTTTGAATTTTCTAGCAATAAAATGTTATCACAAATCTCTCCCCAAACACCCCTATTTATAGGAGAGGGCTAGGGTTTAGGGATAAAAACATAATTACTGATGTTTAGGAGGTAATCAGATCAAAATATATCCTTAAACGAATTTTTAAACACAAAAGACAAAAATAAACAGCTCTTAAAAAATCTGCCCGTTACTGTTCAACGGCTACATCGGTCGACCGGGCCGGTCGACCGGTAGTACAAAATTCCGACCGTTACAGGCTATCGGTCGACCGACCCGGTCGACTGATACAAACTGTGACTCAAAAATAAACATCGGTCGACTGCCCCGGTCGACCGACAGACATGCACACGGATACGTGCATTCTGCCAGGACCTCGGTCGACTGGTCCGGTCGACCAGACCAGCCTGACATAGACTCGGTCGACTGTCGGTAGACTGCCGGTCGACCGGATCAGGTCAGAAAATGAAATAAAGACAGAATTTTGAGAAGAAAAATATTTTTAACAAAAACTATTTTAAACAGGAATTCAGTATGTAACATAAAAAGAAATTTGTAGAAGAAAGATTTTGTACTAAAATATTTTTGTATATTTTATAGGAAATAAACTAAGAAATAGTGTATGCGCAAAAACGTGTGTGATTGAGCTTCAAACCTAATCTCTATTCTTTAACAAGCTATAAAACTAAAAATACAAAACCTAAGGACCTCTGAGCAATCTTCACGTCTTTGAGCCATCCAATGCCTTACTAGTGCCTTCTCTTCTATGATCCTTCCTTGATGTGCAATTTGCCTTCCCTGCTTGGTGGAACTTAGAAGTTCTTGCAATAGTTAAGCAAATGGTCTCTAAACATGGTACAAGACCTGAAACTCATCTTAACAAACTTGTTAGTACCAAATAGCTCATATTTGGTTTGTCATCATCAAAACACAAAACAATTGGAGAGTGTAACCTCTTGGGCCAACAATCTCCCCCTTTTTGATGATGACAAAACAAATAGGCTATTAACAAAAATATAGGGTAGGAGAAAACTCCCCCTCAAATTATGCTATACTTAAAACACAAGAATATGCTCTAGAAACTAATAATTGAAATGATGCACCAATTATTTAAACCAATTAAAACAAATATATAAAACACAATATATAAAATACAAAAAAAATTGCTCTAGATACCAAAAATACCAAAAAAAAACAACTAAAACACAAGAATTTATTTAAAACACAAATTCATAAAAACAAAACATATAAATTCATATGGAACCAAGACCAAATGAACTTATTTTTGTCCATGTAAACTTATTCTCCCCCTTTTTGTCATACATCAAAAAGGGTTATGAAAAACATGTTTATTCAATAATACAAACATTAAGTTCTCCACAAATAAACGAAAATCTAGCAAAATCAAGAGGTTTAGTGAAAGTATCGGCTAGTTGTAAATCCGTGGAAACATAATTAATATCTATATCACCTTTCTCAAAATGATCTCTAAGAAAGTGATATCTAATCTCAATGTGCTTGGTCTTACTATGTTGATTTGCATTTTTGGTCATGTGTATAGTACTAGTATTATCACAAAATATTTTTATATGATCAAAGTGCAAATCAAAATCAAGGAGAGTATGTTTCATCCAAAGGACTTGTGCACAACAAGCCCCCGCGGCAACATACTCCGCCTCGGCGGTTGAGAGAGCTACGGAATTTTGTTTCCTAGAGGACCATGAAACAAGACAATTACCAAGAAATTGACATGTCCCACTAGTACTCTTTCTATCTACTCTACAACCCGCATAGTCGGCATCCGAATAACTAGTCATTGAAAAATCTATAGTTTTCGGATACCAAAGACCCATTCCAATAGTGCCCTTAATATAACGAATAATGCGTTTTACCGCAATAAGATGAGACTCTTTAGGACACGATTGAAATCTAGCACAAAGACACACACTAAACATGATATCCGGCCTACTTGCCGTCAAATATAAAGACTTCCTATCATGCTTCTATATAATTTAATATCAACATTTTTACCTTGTTCGTCCTTATCAGGCTTGGTTGTAGTTGCCATTGGAGTGTTGCAAGCCTTTGATCCTTCAAGCCCAAACTTCTTTACTAGCTCCTTTGCGTACTTGGCTTGGTTAATGAAGGTTCCGTCTTGCAATTGCTTGATTTGGAGTCCAAGGAAGAAATTGAGCTCACCCATGGAAGACATTTCAAATTCTAGTTGCATTACCTTCTCAAAATCCTTGCATAAAAGCTCATTAGTAGATCCAAAAATTATATCATCAACATAAATTTGCACAATTAAAATATCATTCTCAACATGCTTAGTAAAAAGAGTTGTGTCTACTTTGCCTTTAATAAAATCATTTGAAATGAGAAAACTAGAAAGCCTTTCATACCAAGCTCTTGGAGCTTGTTTCAATCCATACAAAGCTTTATCAAGTTTAAAAACAAAATCGGGATGAACATGATCAACAAAACCGAGAGGTTGAGCAACATAAACTTCTTCATTAATAAAACCATTCAAAAATGCACTTTTCACATCCATTTGAAAAAGTTTAAAATTTTTAAAACATGCAAAAGCTAGTGTCATCCGTATGGCTTCAAGCCGTGCTACGGGTGCAAAGGTCTCCTTAAAGTCAATTCCCTCAACTTGAGTGTAACCTTGGGCCACTAACCTAGCTTTATTCCTAATGACATTTCCGGACTCATCCATCTTGTTTCTAAAGATCCACTTAGTACCAATTATTGGTCTATCGTGGGGCTTAGGAACAAGATGCCAAACTTGGTTGCGCTCAAATTGATTGAGTTCCTCTTGCATAGCAAGCAACCAATATGGGTCCGTCTCGGCTTCGAGAATGCCTTTGGGTTCAAAATGAGAAATGAAAGCAAAGTTACCACATAGGTCATGGAGTTTGGAGCGCGTTGTGACTCCTTTAGATGCATCACCCAAGATGAGCTCCTTAGGATGATTTGTAGCGTATTTCCAAGCTTTGGGAAGCGGTTGAGCGCTTTCCTCTTTATCCTCTTGAACTTCACCTATAGATTCTTGCTTATCTTCTTGAGTGGGTGAGTCCTTCAAGGATAGTCTCTCCATGTCTTTACCTAATGGTTCAATCTCTACAACATTCTCAACAACCACATTAGTCTCTTCAAATTTAACATGCATGGATTCTTCTATGGTAAGTGTAGATCTATTGAAAACTCTATATGCTTTGCTAGTAGAGGAATATCCAACAAAGATAGCCTCATAAGCCTTAGCATCAAATTTACCCAAATTATCCTTAGTATTTAAAACAAAACACTTGCATCCAAAAACTTTGAAATATGCAACATTTGGTTTTCTAGAATGATACATTTCAAATGATGTTTTTGAAGAATTTTTGCATAAATAAATACGATTCGATATATAGCATGCGGTGTTTACGGCCTCGGCCCATAAATATTGAGGGAGGTCATACTCACTTATCATTGTCCTAGCCATCTCTTGAAGTGTTCTATTTTTCCTTTCTACAACTCCATTTGTTGTGGAGTTCTAGGACAAGACATTTCATGCTTAATTCCTTTTTCATCACAATAAGTCATGAAGAGTTGGTTAACAAACTCACCACCTCTATCACTCCTTATTCTTAAAATCGGAAAACCTTTTTCTTTTTCAACTCTTTTTCGAAAAATCTTAAAATGAGAAAAAGTTTGATCTTTATTTTGCAAAAAGAAACCCAAGTAAAACGGGAGAAATCATCAACCAAAACAAATGCAAATCTACTTCCATTTAAACTCTTAGTTTTAGTTGGTCCAAAAAGATCCATATGAATTAATTCTAAAGGCCTAGTTGACATGATATCCTTGATTGGTTTAAAGGAAGACTTGGTTTGTTTCCCAAGTTGGCACGCACCACAAATGCGGTCTTTCTCAAAATCCAAGTAAGGTATACCCTTCACCAATTCCTTTGAATTAATCCTAGAAATATGGTCAAAAGATGCATGTCCTAATCTTCTATGCCAAAGCCAAGAATTTTCATCAAAAGCATTCAAGCATTTAGTAGAACAATCTAAATTAAGCATGTCAATAATATAAACATTATTATCACGAAAACCGGTAAGAATACAATCATTAGATTTAACATCAAAAATCTTGCAAGAAGTATCATCAAATACAACTTTAAGTCCACGATCACAAAGTTGACTAATGCTAAGAAAATTATGTTTTAAACCATCTACTAAAACAACATTCTCAATAATAGGAGATGCACCAATTTGAATGTTACCTATACCGATGATAGTTCCTTTGGAGTCATCCCCGAAGGTGACGGTGCCACCTTCCATGTACCTTGATAGGGTTGTGAAGTTGTTGATGTCCCATGTCATGTGTCTTGAACAACCACTATCAAGGTACCACCGCTCGCTACGTCTTGGAGCCTTGGTGTGTACCTACATCAAACATTTTAGGACTTGATTTTGGTACCCACATTTTCTTGGGTCCATGAGGGTTAGAGCCATTAACCCAAACAAGATTATTTGAACTATGCAATTTATCATAACAAAATTTAGCTAAATGTCTATTTTTGCCACAATAAGTACATCTATACACTCTACCATATCTAAAAGCATAGTGAGTGTGTGATTTGTGAGCATGAGCATTGTGAGCATGAAAGGATTTAACATGTGTGTGTTGTGTGTTGTGAGCATGGGAAATCTTATCATGAGAAATTTTAACATGGGAAGTATTCTTTTTAGAAAATTTTTCTTCAAGCTTCTTTGTATTAAAAGCACATTCTTTTAAGACTTTTTCAAAATCACTCATCTTAGATTTAAAGGAAGAAATCTCTTTATTATCAACAATAGGGGTTTTATCCTTACAAGAAATCTTATAAGCATCAAATTCATTTTGAATAGAAACAAGATCGGAAGAAAGATCATCTTTTTCTTTAGAAACAATGGCAAGTTGATTCTTAAGAAAAGCAACTTCTTTTTGTAATTTTAAACATTCAAGTTTCTTATTATCATAAGTTTCAGAAAGTTCTACAAAGGCATGTACTAGAACTTCCTTACTCAAATCATCATCATCATCATCAAGGGATTGAGGGGTTACCTTAGGTGTGTTTGCCATGAAACACATATTAGCTTGATCCACCTCCTCTTCGGACTCGCTTTCCGAATCCCATGTTGCTTTGTAGGCTTTCTTCTCCTCCGGTTTCTTTGGCTTAAAGGAGGAAGTCATCTTCTTCTTGAACTCCGGATAATCCGCCATGATGTGTCCGGGTTTGCGGCAATTATAGCAAATGATCTTCCGCTCCTCTTTACCTTCGAATCTTCTCCGGAAGTTGAACTTGTTCTTTCGGTACAACCTCTTAACATTCCGCACAAGTAGAGTTAGCTCCTCATCTTCTTCTTCGTCTTCATCATCGTCATCATTGGTGGATGAAGTCTTGAAGGCTATGGATTTCTTCTTTGAAGTAGTGGCTTCTTCTCTTGCCTTCTTCTCCATCTCATGGGTCTTTAAGTTCCCAATGAGACTAATGATGTCCATCTCATCCTTGTCGTTCAACTCTTTTAAGGTGGTGGCCTTGATCTCCCATGAAGAAGGAAGAGCCCGTATCACTTTGCGCACCTTTTGATCATTGGAGATGACGTCACCTAATGAAGAAAGACCATTTGTAATTTTAGTGAAACGAGTAATCATACAATCAATGGATTCATCATCAAGCATTTTAAATGATTCATATTGAGACCTCAAGAGATCTATCTTAGCTCTCTTGACTTGTGAAGTCCCTTCATGTGTGACCAACAAGTGTTGCCAAATCTCATAGGCGGATTGGCAATGAATTACCCGTGTAAGGTCATCCTCATTCAAGGCGGTTAATAGGGAGTTTTGGGCTTTGGAGTTAGCCTCATATTCTCTAAAGTTGAAGTCGGTCAAGTGCTCTCATCACTATCGGGTGCTACATAGGGTTTGGTCAAAGACTTAGCCACTAAACTACCTAGTGATTGCAAAAAGATAGTCATCCTAACCTTCCAAATAGGGAAGTTGAGTCCATCAAATTTAGGTGGGGTTTTAATGTTGTCGGCCATGTTTACTAGTGTATGAATGGATGAATGAAAATGTTGATTAGCAATATTTTAAGGATCTCTCTATGGATGTTAAGCCAAACCTAGAGTCCAAGCTCTGATACCAATTGAAAAGTCACCTAGAGGGGGGGGTGAATAGGTGACAATGCTAATCAAGGGGCAAATTAAAAATTTAAAGCTACAACAATCAAGATGAATGCAAGCAAGTAAGTATGACAATGAATATGATGAGCAAGTAATAAGTGCAAGCAAAATAGAGTAAGGATTGCAAGAATGTAAACCAATCGCAAACACAAGGATATGTTATCGAGGTTCGAGCACCCAGCTCTACTCCCCGCCTTCCCCAGAAGGATTCTAGATACTTCCACTATCACAAAGAACAATTACAATGGAGTACCCAACTCCTACAATCTCAAGAACAAGTAATTTCCTTGGTAGTCAAAAGATCACAAACTCTCTCTTTCAAATATCTCTTCCCTTACAAAGGTCCTTAGAAAATATTGAGTAGGAATGAAACTCTTGTGTGTAAGGAGAAAAGAGAATTAAATCAGAGAGTATTTGAAAAACCCTTCAGAAAATCAGTGAGAAATTCAGCACAAAAACCAAGAAACAAGTCTCTTTTGAAAGCCTTAAACTTTTGAATTTTCTAGCAATAAAATGTTGTCACAAATCTCTCCCCAAACACCCCTATTTATAGGAGAGGGCTAGGGTTTAGGGATAAAACATAATTACTGATGTTTAGGAGGTAATCAGATCAAAATATATCCTTAAACGAATTTTAAACACAAAAGACAAAAATAAACAGCTCTTAAAAAATCTGCCCGTTACTGTTCAACGGCTACATCGGTCGACCGGGCCGGTCGACCGGTAGTACAAAATTTCGACCATTACAGGCTATCGGTCGACCGACCCGGTCGACTGATACAAACTGTGACTCAAAAATAAACATCGGTCGACTGCCCCGGTCGACCGACAGACATGCACACGGATACGTGCATTCTGCCAGGACCTCGGTCGACTGGTCCAGTCGACCGGACCAGCCTGACATAGACTCGGTCGACTGTCGGTAGACTGCCGGTCGACCGGATCAGGTCAGAAAACGAAATAAAGACAGAATTTTGAGAAGAAAAATATTTTAACAAAACTATTTTAAACAGGAATTCAGTATGTAACATAAAAAGAAATTTGTAGAAGAAAGATTTTGTACTAAAATATTTTTGTATATTTTATAGGAAATAAACTAAGAAATAGTGTATGCGCAAAAACGTGTGTGATTGAGCTTCAAACCTAATCTCTATTCTTTAACAAGCTATAAAACTAAAAATACAAAACCTAAGGACCTCTGAGCAATCTTCACGTCTTTGAGCCATCCAATGCCTTGCTAGTGCCTTCTCTTTTATGATCCTTCCTTGATGTGCAATTTGCCTTCCTTGCTTGGTGGAACTTAGAAGTTCTTGCAATAGTTAAGCAAATGGTCTCTAAACATGGTACAAGACCTGAAACTCATCTTAACAAACTTGTTAGTACCAAATAGCTCATATTTGGTTTGTCATCATCAAAACACAAACAATTGGAGAGTGTAACCTCTTGGGCCAACAATCCCCACCTTATCTTGTTAATGGGTTATGCCCTTAAGATGAATTAGTGCAAGTGTACAAGATAAATAGATAAGATTCACTCAAAGCAGAAAATCAACAAGAGATGAGTCCTATTCTACATGCAATGCGTACGTACCTTGGTCCAGCACTCTTCAACAGTAAAAATAAAGTAATTGAAAAGACACGTGCCTAATATGCAAACGTCTAATCAATTTTTATTTTAACAACAAATAATTTACTGTTGAATTAATTAGCAGTATACAGGTATATCACAGAACAAATCAGAATAGAGCAGTAAACAGAATTTACAATTTGCAGCAACCTGCAAAAAGTTGAATCAGTAGTTCTCTACTGTTGCCACGTTTCCGCGGCTCTGGCCGCGGATCCGCGGCAATACAGTAGGTTCTGTTGCTCTGCCTTCGAGGGCAGAGGCACAGAATAGTTGTATGTCCACTGCTGCTGCTATGTTTCTGTTTCCTATTCTCCAAACCTGCAAACAGAAAAGAATAAAAGAATAGTTAATATTTTTTTTTTTAGAGATAAAAACTTACCGTCCCTCCCCGGCAACGGCGCCAATTTGTTGACTGAGTTTCATGCACACAAAATGTAGTATTTTAGTTTTAAGAATAGGATGTGCAAGTTCTCAATTCTAATTCGCTGTAGCAAGGCTATGCGGGTCGTGATCCTCAGGGAGGGACTACGATGGAAGCGTTAAGCAAGTTATCTCCTTTTTTTTAGTTATTAATACGAGAATATTAGTTATGTTAGAAAGAAGGTGGTATTTACAATGAATCGGAAAAGAAAGAATTGGGAGATAGTGATTTAATCTACAAAAATAGAATAAAGAAAAGAAAAGAAAACTAACCTTGGTTGGAGAAAATATGTGAAAACATAACACTTTCTACCTTATTTCGGAGGCGTTGAACGCATAAACTATGGGATCAATCTCAGTCCGCTGTTCGCATTAGATCATCAAGCCTTGGGCAAGTATGAATTGATACGCCTCGGGAGGAGAACATCTTCATGGAATATCGTTGGCACCACCAAAATTTGTTATACTTGTGGTTCGGTAATCGCTTGCATGCTCATCAAAGATCAACAGAAATAAAGTAGAAAAGAAAAAGAAAACAAAAAGAAAAGTAAAGCAATGACATAAATAAAAATAAAAATTACCTTCATTACTTGATACAATGGAGAAGAGAAGCATACATCAGTGTCACCCTCAACATAGCCATCTCCCTCTCTTGAAAATAAAAAGAAAATCTAACCTAGAAGAAAGAAGAAAAACCCTAAAAACCCTAACTTTGGCCCTTTGCTGGACACTGGATTTTTCTGTGCGTTGCACTGCAGGGGGTATTTATAGGTGCAGAAGGCCGAAGAGTCCCGGATGAAGTTGCCCACGAAATCTGGTATTCAGATTCATCCAAAATGCCGCAAAATTGCGGCTTTTTGCCGCAAAATTGCGGCAGTATAGTGGAGTCAGGCCACGCTCTTTGTCGCGTGGCTTCTCCTGGTCCGTCCATGTGGGCACCTACTTCTGGAAGTATGATCCTGGCTCTTCATATTGGGATTTCGAGATAACTTAATAATTAAGTTACCTAGATTTTGAATTCTCCCAATCTCTTTTAAACGAATTTCCTTATCTCTGCACTCTTTTCATTCTCATCTGCAAGAGTTTAGGGTTGGGTAGAAGTATATCCTTCCCTCATCTTTGATATTTGCAACTTTAGCCCTTTGTGTATTTGCACTTTGACAATCTGCTATTTGCACTTTGACTCTTGGGCTTCAAATATGGGCTTGGCTTGGATCTGGGCTTTGGGCTCTTTAAGCTTTATTTATTATTAAAATAATAATTCGAGGCCTGCACACAATAAATTACAAATTATTAATAAATGTGCAGAATTAAATGAATAAATATGAAAATGTGATGGTAAATATGATGATAAAAATGCACTTTTCACTACCAATCACTTCTCAAAATCGCCTTTAATTAGGAATTCCTTCTTGCCTGGTTCCGGAGATTCCTTGAGAAGAAGGACGACGTTAGGGTATCAACGCCCTGAATAGAGAAAGCAATTCTAAAAGGTCTCTGAATTCGAGAGCGCACGGTGCGTTATGAAGAAGCCTCTGCTTGTGGAGTCCTCTTGTATGCCTCTGTGTCTTGATGGATCGATCCTCTCCTATCCCCGTACCCCTGGCGGGCTATTTATAGGGAGAGCAAAGGTATAATCGTCCCTTGAAAATATGGAAACAGATTGAATCGAATCTGTTTAAAATCTGGAAAGTGGCCTTGCTGCGAGGCTAAGATCAGCTTCTGCGAAGCTAGAATTGGCAGGTCGGTTGACCTTCTCGATCCTTTCCATATCGTTGGAGGATTCCCCTGATCCTCTTACTCGTTTTAGAAGAGTCAAGAGATTGTGGCAATCAACTGCCAAATTTGATCTCTGATTTGATCTTAATTAGATTTGATCTGATTGGATCCGATCTCATCCGGAGATTTGATTGGTCAAAGGTTGACCGTGGCAGATTCATAGCGGAGCCGTCCGCATTGAGCTCGTAGCGGAGCTAGAGGCAGCTTCTGGCGAAGTCCGAAAGAAACCCTTTGGCGGAGCTGGAAGTCCTCTGTGGCGAAGTTTGCGAGTTAGCTTCCTGGCGAGGCTTTGGATGGCTTTGAGGCGAAGTCGAGTGATATTAGCCTCTCAAGCGAGGCTATCCCTTTGGGCTCGTGTGATGCTAAGTGCTAGCACCTTAGACCTGCTGAGGTCTGTTTAGAAACAATCCGGGTTCACTGTCTGCTTGCTGGATCAGTGGAGTCCAAGTTGCTTCCTTGTCCCTGGAGATGGGTGAAAAACTGGTCTTCAGCTCGTCTGTCACTTGTCTTTTGTAAATGTCAACAAGTTTAGACATTGTTCGGACCAATAAGAATCTTGTCTTTTTTAAGTGTCAACA